>JXCR01144314.1:5113-22805 GCA_002079205.1 Phalaenopsis hybrid cultivar
ATATAAGCAGGAATGAAAATTAAAATACATGCTTACAAGAATTTTTACACCCTATTGATACAAGTACAAAAATTTAAAATAGGAGTAAAATTATTTTTGATCAAAATAATTTTTTTATCATTTTAATTTAACATGTAGAGATTCATAAGACTTCTAAGTAGTGAGTAACAATATATAAGCAAACAAACACACTGACTTTGACTTCATAATCTCAACATAAAAAAAAAACACACTGATATAAAAGAAAAGACAAAGTAGCAATTTTTGAATTTGAAGTTAAAAAGAAAGCTAATAATATTTTTAACTTTCCAAATACTCAGAAATAAATTCAATACCAAATAACTAAAGCACACTTACACATCTTATTTCACACAACTACTACCACAAAATCTAATCACAATACTAAAAACATAACACAAAACACAACTATTATATTAACAATTAAACATAACACCTCAACACAACAAAAGGTCTACAATAAAAATAACAAAAATTATTACAAATTTAATTTAATTTTAAAAATCTCTATCAAATTTAATTTAATTTCAAAAATTATTTCAAATTTAATCTAAATTAATTTCAAAAATTTAATTTAATTTAATTTCAAATAACAATTAAACATACACCTCAACACAACAAAAATTATTACCCAATAGTCCTTTAAAGCATATTAATTTCGCAAGTTCACTCAATATAGTACTTTAAATTATTACAAACTTAAAACAACCTTAGTCCTCCTCCTCATCATCATTAGTGCCACCGCTATCCGAAAATGTTGCAGGCTCATAATCAAGATATTTTGGATATGAAGGGAATTTCACTCCTTGGTTACCCTTAATGAGGCTCTATAAAGATCAGTGAAATTTCTCTTCATAATCACTACGTTTTCTGACATGTCCATCAATATGATCTACAAAATTTTCTAAATTTTGTACCTTATCTATGGTAAAATTAATATTATTCATCTTCCTCTTTAATAATTGATCCTGAGATTCATTAGGCTGACCTCCGAATGTAGATGGTCTAGATCTAAAAGCACCAAAGGTAGAAGTAACAGGCATTGTCATTCCATAACTCCGTGAAAATCCTTCTCTCCAGCCAAAAATAAAGTGCTCTGAATATGATTTTACATTCACACTATTAGATGAAACCATTTTAATATTGTTCTCCTCTGTTCACTGAGAAAGAGCGTATTTTTATTTTATTTTTGTAATTTTTCTGCACCAAGATATGGATTTTTGAAGATCTGACATTTAAATAAATAAAAAATCTCTACTTTTCTACTTAAGTGACGTGGCGCTACCTCAACCCCGGTGTCTCTGAGCTTTCCACGTGGCGTCTTTTGGTTTGGCGCCGCCAGACACCTCAACACTGACTCGGCCCACGGTTCATGTTCCACTCCTTCGTTCGGCTCCATCACACTCATTTGTCTGATACACGTAGAAACAGATGACATTCGTTCATCGTCCCCAAATCCCTAGCTCGAGAATTGTCCAACTTCAAACCATACTATCTCTCTTGATACTTAACCAAATTAAGTGTGGTTTGTTCCTATAGACTCGTTTTGACTAGGAGAACATATCTATACGGTTAATCAAGCCTTAAATTAAGTCTATGAGCATGGAGAATTAAATGAATATCGATTTAAGGGGAGATTTCAATACCTTTTCCCAAGAGGTATGTCCTGGATTAGGTGCTTCCAAAATCTTGCCTTGAGTCCAAAGAGCTCCGATGAAGCCTTGAACTATGGTGAAATGCCTATGTATGAAATCGACCAAGGCCTATTTAGGGGTTCAATCAAATTCAATGCTAGGATGGTCTGGTGATGGGGTTTTTGTGGGGGATCTTCTTCTCTCACTCAAAGGATGGTGTGGGTGTAATTAATTTGGATTTGGTGGAGTCTAGAGGGATGTCTTGTTTCAGGCTTGATTTTGAGCTCCAAAGTTGAGCTCAAGCAGTGGATTTTAGGGCTTCAGCATGGTTGGATTGAACTTGGTGGGTCTTGAAGAAGCTTTGAGATCAATTTAGCATAGTCTCCTTAAGGAATTTCAAGCTCTCCCTTCTTGGCCATAGAGGGTGAGTTTAAATAGAGGGGGGAGGAGAGGTTACCATGGTTGGCTAGTGGGTGAAAATTGGTGCTTAAGTGGAGGGAAGGAAAAGGAAAGAATCCAATTGGAATGAACCAGCTTGGTTAGATTTAATGTTGGACTTTAACAAAGGTGGTGCTCTTTGATTTGAATTTTTCGGCGGCCAAGGTGGCCGGTCGGCCATGCTCAGGTTACCATATGACTTAGGGAGGTCAGGGCTTGGTTTTGGTGAAGTCAATTGGGTTTGGCCATGTGTAAAGGCTTTGGATTAAAAAGGAATGGGGGAAGGGTTATTTTTGGGTCAAGTCATGGTTTGGGGTTGGGTTCACTCACCAATGGGGGGTTTGGATGCTTAGGGAAATCAGATGATTCAGCTTAATCAACATGGTGAGGTCCCTATCCAAGTGATTTTCCATAAGCATGAGGTTTGGGTGTTTCATGAAGTGGGTTAAAAAGGCTCTTAAGGATATTTAAAAGTGGTTTATCCCTTTTTCATTAATATCATGGTGATGTGGCTTGGATCTCATGGCTCACCCATGGCTTGTCCTTGGCTTGGTCAATTTGCATGAGAAATGATTTTGAATTTATTTGGTATGTTCGGTGAATTTTGGCATGATGCTTGATTTTGAATGATTTGATTATGAATTTAAAACTTAGAGAATGATTTTGATTAAATGGATGATAAAGAGGAAAATCATCTTATGGACTTTTGGAATAGCTTAAAGACTTAGGCTTTTATAATTGAGATTAAATTTGGGTTAAAATTTGGGCTAATTGAATTTTTAATTTGGTATAGAAAGATGTCATGAAGAGATGGAAAGGATTTCAAGTTATTTGAATTGAATTTGAAGGCTAATTTGGTAGATTTAATCATATGGTCAAAATTGGGGGTTTTTTATTTAGGTGAAATTGAGCTTGCAATTGGGTCAAATTGGGATTGAATCCTGTTTAGATTGGGATTGGGGGTACCAAATTTTGATTTGAAATTGAAATTGGCAAGATTGGTGCTAAATGGGCCAAGATTGGGGCTAATTTGTGGAAATTGGGCCTTTAAGGGTAATTTAGGGCTTTTGGTCAAATTTGGTCCAATTAATGATTAAAAATTTAAATTGGGAATATTTGGGATGATTTTGGAATTTTTGGGAATTTTTAAAATTTTTGGGTTATGATGGGCATTTTGGTAATTTTTTTGTAATTTTTGGGGTATTTTAGAAATTTGGTCATTTTGGTGAATTTGGGTCAATTTAGGTAGTGGTGAGTAATTTGAAATGACTTTTGATAAAATTTGGGTATTTTGGATAATTTTGGGATTTTTGGCAAAAATTAGGTTTGTAGGGGTATTTTGATAATTTGGTGATTTTGGGCTATAATGGGCAAGCAAGTCATGAAGTCATGCCAAAACCAATATGAGCCATATGAGAACTCATTTTGGATGCTCAATATGCTGGTCCTAACTTTCTTAGCCAAGGATTAGGGGTTTGGGTCCATCCATATGAGCTTTTCAAAAGGAGTCAGGAGACCAAATTAAAGGGGTCCTGGGGTTTGGGGTATGTGAGAAGGTGTGTGCAGGCTAGCCTAACCAAAATCAGACCAGACAGGGTTAGTCCTAAAGCTTGACCATCCTATGGAGACTCCCTTTGAGATCCTCCATACTGATCCTATCTAATAAGTGCTAGAGGTCAGTATCAACATGTGGAACTTCAAGTTGAGCAGAAAGGAGTTTAGAATTTCTAATGATGAGAGTTCCTTTTCTAGTCCTCTAGGAATATTCAACAAGAAAGTCCTATGACTAGACCCTAGGCTACGAAAGAGGAAAAAGCTAGACGTCAACCAAAAATGAGGTCAACAACATCATACATCAAATCCTTCATAGGAAAAAAGTTTGTATAATGACAGATCGACATACTTTCTATCATAAACGCATTGTTAATTCGCGACAGAGTAAATGGTACACCTTTACCTCGAACGAAGATGACTCCATGGTTAATTCCATGAAGATTAGCGTAGAATTCTTTTACTATTGGAACAAATACTGCAGTGATAGTGTAGCATAGAACTTCCAAATGTCTTAGTACTATGATTTTCTCAATCTGCGAACTTGGATTACTCAATCCATGACTGACACAGCCTCTCCCCTTGATAAGTCTCTTCCTCGTGATGACTTTGTTGTATAATTTCTGCATGTCAAAACTGATGAACTTTCTTCGATTAAAAATCCTATATCTTGAAGTGTTTCTAGAATTGGAAGCCATGAATTTCAAAATTTGGAAGTATCTGGTCGTCTAAAATGGTTTTCATGTCTTTAAAAAGACCTTTAGGCAGTTATTTTGAAGCGAAATCCCACCAAAGTCCGTCAAAAACTCCCTGAACTGCCGAAACCGCACTGGGCGCTGTCAGCGCCCCCGACGTCGACACCATGGCTATGTAAAAGTGCGTCGTCGGCCCCAAAGCCATAGTTTCATCCAATTCATCTTTGGTTCAACTCATTTCCAAATTTTCATACAATATCAATATTTGTCTTGATTTATGATATATAAGATTGTGTGGGATTCTAAGGTATTACTATCTCCTAATACTTAGAACAATTAATAAACAAAATGCTATTGTTTCAATCGATGCCTATTAAATTTAAATATCTTTCAAGTTTTAGGATCTTTAATAACAACAGTTTCATAATGATAGAATTTGATCACATTGAATGGTCCTAACCATATAGAGTTTAATTTTCCTGGAAATAATCTCAATCTAGTATTATATAATAAAAATTCATGTCCAGGTTCAATTTTCTTTTTTATAATTCTTCGATCATGCCATATTTTCAGTTTCTCTTTATATATTTTTGCATTATCATATGCTACATTTCTAATCTCTTCAAGTTCATTGAGTTGCAATAATCTTTTCTCACTGGCATCCTTTAGATTAAAATTAAATTCCTTAATAGCCCAAAATGTTTTATGTTGCAAAATCAGTTAATACTTCTTGTTCTAGTCAAGACAAATGATCAGCTATTTGATTATCAGTCTACTTTCTATCTACTACCACAAAATTGAACACTTGCAGCAGAAGTATCCATCTAGTTAATCTTGGTTTAGCATCCTTCTTTTGCATCAAATATTTGATAACAGAATGGAATGTATGCACTATACATTTAACTCCAATTATGTAAGGTCTAAACTTATCAAAGGCATAGACAATAACTAATAACTCCCTTTCAGTAGTGGTGTAACTAATTTGAGCATCATTTAGAGTTTTACTAGCATAATATATTACTTTAAAAACATTATTATACTTTTTCCCCTAAAACAGCTCCTATAGCATGATCGCTAGCATCACACATTATTTCAAATGGTTTCTCCAAATCAGGTGGAACTATTATAGGAGCAGTGATTTTTTTTTCAATAGTTTAAATGCTTTTATGCATTCCTCATTAAAATTAAATTTTGTATCCTTTTCTAAAAGTTAACATAATGACTTAGTAATTTTTGAAATTTTTTTTATATAATGCCTGTAGAAACCATCATGTCCTAGAAAACTTCTTACCCCTCTAACCGTAGTAGGAGGCGGTAATTTTGCAATAACTTGAATTTTTGGTGGATCTACTTCCATGCCATTTTTAGAAATTTTATGCCCATGTATAATTCCTCATGCAACCATAAATTGACAATTTTCCCAATTTATTACTAAGTTGTTTTTTTCACATAGTCCCAAAACTTTTTCTAAATTATTTAAACATAATTCAAATGAAGTTCTGAATACAGAAAAATCATCCATAAATACTTCAATTCCAAGTTCAATCAAATTACAAAAAATTGACATCATACATCTTTGAAATGTAGCAGGTGCATTACATAGTCCAAAAGACATTTTACAAAAATTAAATGTTCTATAAGGGCTTATAAATGTTGTTTTTTCTTGATCCTCGGGAGTAATAAGAATTTGATGATACCTGGTATATCCATCTAGAAAGCTGTAATATTTTTGGCCAGCCAATCTATCCAACATGTGGTCTAGAAATGGTAAAGGAAATCGATCCTTACTGGTGGCTATATTTAATTAGTTTATACAAATTCGCCAGCCAGTAACTTGTCTTATTGGATTCAATTCATTTTTATCATTTACTTCAACTGTTACTCCTCCTTTATTTGGAACACAGTGGATTAGACTTACCCAAGCACTGTCTGAAATATGATATATAATTCCAACATCTAACCATTTTATGATTTCCTTTTTAACAACTTCTTTCATTATCGGGTTTAATCTCCTCTGAGGATCAGCTTTAGGTTTGTATTATTCATCTAATAGAATTATGTGCATACAAATTGAAGGATTGATTCCTTTAATATCTGCTAAAGTCCGTCCAAAGGCCTTCTTTTATCTTTTTCAACATTTCTGCTAATTTTGTTCTTGAATTTTAGTTAAATCAGAAGATATAATAACAAGCAATGTAGATGAAGCTCCTAAAAACACATATTTTAAATGGGCAGGTAATACTTTCAGTTCAAGTTCAGGTGGGTTAATACTTGAAGGAATAAGTTTTTTATTATCAATTTCCAAAAGGTCCAAAATTTCAAATTTGTCCTAAACATAATTTGAATTCTCGTTTTTTATTTCATTCTCATTCTCATAATTCTCTTCTTGACTTAATTTTTCTTCAAACATTCTCTTAAATCACTCATTACTGAGATAATCAATAACTTCCATTCTAAAACATTCATTATCTTTTTCTATCGCAGGATATTTCATAGCTTTTGTTATATTAAATGTTACTTCTTAATTATTGAGTCTCATTATTAATTCTCCTTTTTACACATCTATCAAAATTCTCCCTATTGCAAGAAATGGTCTCCCTAAAATAGTAGGAATCTCTTTATCTTTCTCCATATCTAATACAATAAAGTCTACAGAAAAAAATAAATTTATCCACTCTCACTAATACATCTTCTATAACTCCTTTAGGATAAGTTATTGATCGATCAGCTAATTGAAGAGTTACAATAGTAAGAGAAATCTCTCATAAATCTAAACATTTAAAAATTGATAGAGGCTCAAGTTTAATACTAGCTCCTAGATCACATAAAGCTTTTCTAAAAAAAATTTCTCCAATAGCATAAGGTATAGTAAATTACTAGGAACTTTTAACTTTTGAGGAAGCTTTTTCCGAATAATTGTGCTACACTATTCACTGAGTGTAACGGTCTCTTGATCTGCAAACTCCCTCTTCTTTTAAGTATATTCTTCATAAATTTCACATAACTTGACATTTGTTCTAAAGCCTCAATGAAAGGAATATTTATCGTTAAGTTTTTAAGGATTTCCAAAATTTTTGTAAATTATTTATTTTTATTCTTCTGCATCAATCGTTGAGGAAACGGAGGTGGCTGTTTTTCGATAGAAATTTTTGTTGGTTTATTTTCATCATTACCTCTTTCAATTTCTACCTTCTCTTTCTTAACTTCAGTTTTTCTTTGAATTTTTATCTCCACTTCTTTTCCACTTCATATTTGAATAGCTTTAATTTGCTCCTTTTTCTGATCTTTTGGATTAACTTCAACAGTGCTAGGAAGAAATTTTGAAGGTATGTTACTAAGTGCTGTAGCAATATGTCCTAATTGATTTTCAATATTCCTAATTGTAGCTCCTAGATTTTGTATTTAATTTCCCATGTTCAACGTTACTTCTTCCATAATCAACTTCTTCTCCTTAACTTGTTAGTTATTTTTAAATCCAAGAGGATAATAAGGTCTATAGCTAGGATTCCCTTGGTTATTTGAATTTCCTGAGGGGTTCACCAAATTGTTATAATTATTCCAACTAAGATTAGGGTGATTTTTCCATCCAGGATTATAATAATTAGAATAAAGATTATTATTTCTATTATTTATATCATTCATAGTCTCATAAGATGATTGAGTATCCATTATCTTTCTTAGTCAATTTTCCTCTAACACTGGCTGTTTTTTAGAATAGTTCACTCTAATTTGATCAATCTTCTTTGATATAGCGACAATTTGAGATGCTAAAATAGACATTGTATTAGAATCATGAATACTAGCAACTCTATTTCAATTTACCCATTCAGAGGGCCATTGAAACTTCTTAGTAGTCATTTCCTCTATTAAAGAATATGCTTCATTAAAAGATTTTGACATTAATGATCCACCTGCAACATCATCTATAATAGATCTAAGTGCTCCTACTGATCAATTGTAAAAAGTTTGAATTATTAACCACTTTGGTAAAACATAGTGTGGACATCTCTTAAGGAGATCCTTAAATCGTTCTAAAGCTTCATATATTGATTCTCTTTCGAATTAACAAAAAGATGTAATATCTTTTCTAAGCTTAGCAGTTTTCAAGGGTGGAAAATATTTAGCTAAAAATTTTTGTGATGGTTCTCCCCAAGTTCTGATAGATCCATGTGCTAATGAATTTAACCAAGCTTTAACTTTTTCCATTTATGAAAAAGGAAAATCAAGAATTATCTGACACTGACAATGAAATTACAGACAGTTTTCCTGATGAACAATTTAGAATATTAATGAGTGGAAAATACCATGGTATGCTGATATTGTTAACTATATTGTAAGTGATATTTTGCCACCTATGCTGACACTGCAACAACCAAGGAAAATTATACATGATGCAAAAGCATATTTTGGGATGAGCCTTATTTATATAAACAATATAAGGATCTGATTATGAGGAGATGTGTACCTTATGAAGAAACTTAACTAATCATTCAGAAATGTCATGATTCTAAATTTGGAGGACATTTTGGGATTGATAAAACTGCTTAATAAATTTTACAAGTTGGATTTTATTGGCCTACTATCTTTAGATATGTTTATAGATACATAAAAACTTGTGAAAAAGCTGGATTTTATTGGCCTACTATATTTAGAGATGTTTATAGATATATAAAGACTTGTGATTTGGTCTACTATCTTTAGAGATATTTATAGATATATAAAAACTTATGATTGATGTCAACGAGGAGGCAATATATCTAGAAGAAATGAAATGCCTCTAAGTTTCATGTTAGAAGTTGAGATCTTTGATGTTTGGTGATTTGATTTTATGGGACCATTTATTTCTTCATTTGAAAACTTATATATATTAATTGCAGTAGACTATGTTTCTAAGTAGATTGAAACACAAGCTTTACCTCGTCGTGACGCTAAAAGTGTTTCAAGATTTTTAATGAAAAATATTTTCACTAGATACGNCAAATTTAGATCTTCTTTAATTAGAGTTAAATATGTTGTGCACACTGATCACTCTGCTATTAAATATCTGATGCAAAATAAGAATGTTAAACCAAGGTTAATTAGATGGATACTTTTAATGCAAAAATTTGATCTTGCGGTTATTGATAGAAAGAGAACTGATAATCAAATTGTTGATCATTTGTCGAGACCAGAAAATCATGAATTATCTGACATTGACAATGAAATTACAGATTGTTTCCCTGATGAACAGCTTTATAATATTAATGAGTGGAAAATACCATGGTATGCTGATATTGTTAACTATATTGTAAGTGATACTTTGCCACCTATGCTGATACTGCAACAACAAAAGAAATTCATTCATGATGTGAAAGGATATTTTTGGGATGAGCCTTATTTATATAAATAATTTAAGGATCTGATTATGAGAAGATGTGTACCTTATGANTTGACACTAACAATGAAATTACATATAGTTTCCCTGATGAAAAACTTTATAATATTAATGAGTGGAAAATACCATGTTATGCTGATATTGTTAACTATATTGTAAGTGATATTTTGCGAAGAAAATTCATAAGCAAAGAAAATTATCATAAGCAAAGAATATTTTTGGGATGAGCCTTATTTATATAAATAATGTCCACATATGCTTACATTGCAACAACAAAGAAAATTCATTCATGATGCGAAAACATATTTTTGGGATGAGCCTTATTTATATAAANATCATGATGCGAAAGCATATTTTTGGGATGAACCTAATTTATATAAGCAATATAAGGATCTTATTATGGGAAGATGTGTACCTTATGAAGAAACTGAACTAATCATTCAGAAATGTCATGATTCTAAATTTGGAAGACATTTTGGGATTGATAAAACTGCTTATAAAATTTTATAAGCTGGATTCTATTGGCCTACTCTCTTAAGAGATTTTTACAGATACATAAAAACTTGTGATCGATGCCAACGAGTACGTAATATATCTAGAAGAAATGAAATGCCTCTGAATTTCATGTTAGAAGTTGATATCTTTGATGTTTGGGGATNGTGACATTGCAAGAGCAAAGAAAATTCATTCATGATGGGAAAGCATATTTTTTGGATGAACCTAATTTATATAAACAATGTAAGGATCTTATTATGAGAAGATGTTACCTTATGAAGAAACTGAACTAATCATTCAGAAATGTCATGATTCTAAATTTGAAGGACATTTTGAGATTGATAAAACTGCTTATAAAATTTTACAAGTTGGATTCTATTAGCCTACTCTCTTTAGAGATGTTGATAAAACTGCTTATAAAATTTTACAAGCTGGATTTTATTGGCCTACTATCTTTATGTTAATACATAAAAACTTGTGATTGATGCTAACGTGTAGGCAATATATCTGGAAGAAATGAAATGCCTCTGAATTTCATTTTAGAAGTTGAGATCTTTGATTTTTGGGGATTAGATTTTATGGGACCATTTATTCCTTCATCTGGGAACTTAATACATACTAATTGCGGTAGACTACGTTTCAAAGTGGACTGAAGCACAAGATTTACCTCGTTGTGACACTAAAAGTGTTTCAAGATTTTTATTGAAAACTATTTTCACTAGATACGAAATGCCGAGAGTGATTATCACTGACGGAGGATCTCATTTTAGGAATAAATATATTCATAGATTGGCAAAAAAAGTTTAATATTATTCATAGAATCTCTACTTCTTATCACCCTCAAACTAGTGGGTTAGGTGAAGTTTCTAATGGAGAGATTAAACAAATACTTGAGAAGACTGTAAACCATAGTAGAGTAGATTGGTCCACTAGATTGGATATCGCATTATGGGCTTACAGGACTGCTTGTAAAACTCATATTGGAATGGCTCCTTACAGGCTGATTTTTTTAAAGACTTATCACTTACCCAGTAGAATTGGAGCATAAAGCATATTGGGTGATTAAAGAACTCAATTATAATTTGAAAGATGCTGGTGAGAAGAGATTATTACAAATGAATGAATTGGAAGAATTAAGAAATGAATCTTATGATAATGACATAATTTATAAGGAGAAACTAAATTTATGGAATGATTAGAAAATTAACCAGAAGAACTTTGAATCAGGACAAGAAGTTTTTCTTTACAATACAAGGCTGAAGTTATACCATAGGAAATTGAAGTCTCGTTGGTTAGGACCCTTTACTGTGACTCAAGTTTATGCTTACGAAGCTGTTGAAATCGACGATCAAAAGACTGAGAATAGATTTAAAGTAAATGGACGCAGATTAAAGTCATATTTTGAGGGTAAAAGACCAAATTTTAAAGAGGTTTTAATGGTCAGTCAATCTGAGTAATACCTGAATATGTTGGGTTGACAACGTTAAACCAAGTGATTTATGGGAGGCAACCCATAGTTATCTCTATTTTTATTGCAATTATAGTGTTTTTATTTGAAATTATCATTAGTTTGTGGTAGTATTGAACTCTACTACTCATATTTACCCTTGAATCATCCTAAAAATTTGATCCATAAAGAAAATTGGAACTCATTCGGACCAGAGTGAAACTGTGAAATTTTTGCCTTGGGCGCCGACGACGGGTTTTTTCTGAGAGTCTAGGAAATTAATTCTAAAGGCTTGCCAACGCCACCGACGGCGAGAATGATGAGATGACAGTTTCCAGAGTTTGAAATGATAGTTTTTGACAATTTTAGATGGGAGTTAATCCATATAAACTTCTAAATTTGGTTCTTAAGTTCATATTACCCCAAAAAAGAACTGAAACTCCACCAAATTCATCCCTATGGCATCCAATTCCACTAAAAACCTTAGATTTTGAGTGTTTAACCGGAGAAAGTTCATTAGTTCTGAAGCGTAGCGAATCTTCAATAAAGTGCTGATAAAGAGGAGATTAATCAAAGAAAGAGGATTCGTGAATCTAGGATTGAACAATCCTTCGACAGAAATTGAAGAGATGATTCTGCGACGACGATGGGAAGTGTTGTGCTACACTACAGCCGTCATAGTCATTCCTGTGGTGAAGGAGTTTTATGCTAATTTGCATGGAAACAACCAGGGAGCCGTCTATGTGCGAGATAGATGGATAACTTTTACTCATGCACGGATTAATGAGTTATATATGATCGAGAATGTTCTTGTCTACCGTTATTCCAACTTTATCCCGACAAGAAACCTAATGAATGAGATCTACCAATATTTGACAAACGAGACTGAAGACTGGGAAATGAGAGAAAACGGGTATGTTAGTTTTTCTGTGACAATTCTAAACCCCATTTCTAAACACTACACTTCTTCATTTCTGCAAAACTATTATCGACGATGAGGATCGGTAAAGTTACTAAGGAAAGTGTTATTCTGAATTATTGCATCCAAATGGGACTCCCCATCGATATTGGATCGATAATTGTGAAGTCTGTTTGGGCCTGATCGTTCATGGATCAACTTATGGGCTTGAACATCCTTCTACAATTTTCTTACTTTGTAGTCAGTTTCAATTATCTTATGAGAATTGGGAAAAATTACTTCTACCTTGGAAGCCTTTGGACCTACCGAGAAATTCCTACCCAATGAAGATGAGAATGATATGACTATTATTGTGGATCAATCATCTCAGAATTCACTTCCTATTCAGCCTTTAGTTCTGGACATGACACTAGTGATCCTACGCAAAATCAAGAAACTGGAGAAAGAAGTGCAAAATGTTATGAATGCAATTAACAATATCTCTGATTTTTTTGATCATCCAGACTGGAGGATGAAAGAGCATTTTGATCACTCTGGACATATCGAAGGAAGTTTGATACGATTGATGAGAAAAATGGGATTGATAGAAGAGGACTCTACTGAAGAATTCCCATACCAACCCTTCTATAACCTCTTAATTCATGTTCAATCAATAAGTGATATCAGAGGAGAAACAAGCACAGAATCGGAAGAGTAGTAGATTTACTTTTCCACTTGTATGTCTAAGTGTGTGATTTGATTTGAACTTATGTGCTTATGTCACTTTCTAAATTTACTTTTAGATCTCAGTATAGTTGAGATTGAGCATAGGATGTTTGTTTTCAACGTTTAGAGTGTTGTGGCTTGGATTGCAACGCTGAATTGATGTATTGAGGTTGAGAAAATACTAAACTTATGTGTGTCGTGTAACGTGTACTGTAACTCTTAGAATTTATATATAAGTGAATGATTTTGTGTTGTGAATGTTTATTTGGGTTAGTATATCATTTAATCACTTAAAATTTATGTCTAGAATGATTGAACGGATGTCGTCGAGGCTTGAAATTGATTAAAATCACAAAAAACTGGAAATTGAACCAATTTTGAAAATCTCGCCGACGACGCGATTGACGCCGCCAACGGTGGATTTTTCCCGAGACTTGGGCTATTTAATTCAATAAAACTCGCTGACGGTGCTGAAGACCCCGCCGACGGCGAGATCCCAAAAAAATACTTTTAACCGCGATTTTGACCAGTCAACCGACACTATTCATCATCCCCTTCCTCTTAGAAAACAAAATTTTCAATCTAGGGCTTGAAGATCTTGGATTTGGGGTGATTTCAAAGCATTTAGACACCGGATTTTATCATCTCTCGATAAGAGTTTCACTCCAACCTAAAAATATTTGATTTTCGCCTTGAATTTCTTCCACATTGAGATGATCCGAAAAAATTGAGAATGTGGAGAAAATATTTGGAATAAATTCATGGAATTTAGTTTTGAACTCTTAGAGTCACTCTTGGAAGCCATTATTTGAGTATTTGAAGTTTATTTTGGAATTTTTATAATTTTGATTAGATTGACATGGCTCCGTGACAAAAGAGGTGACTTGAGTTTGACGAGTCTCGCCTCGTCAATGCGAAGGCTCAGTTGAGATTTACTTTAGTATTTGAAGGGAAGAAATGTATAGAAGATCATGTTTTTGAGAGTCCGGGAGGAAAACTTGAACGAGTTATTACCGAACGGAGGTGAGAAAACTTCTGTTATACCACCAATAAGGCTGTTGTGAATATTGTGAAATAATTTTATGCTAATGTGTTCTATTCGGAGGACGGAACTGTTCAAGTAAGGGGTTTTTCTGTTGATTTTAGTGCCACCCACATTAACTCATTTTATGAAGTCCCAGACTCCTATAGCTACAATTATGAAACCTTCAGTATAATGGAAGGCCAGCTGCACGACGTCATCAACTTTCTCACTGATGGAAAAGGGACATGGAAGATAAAGCAACGAGAAAGGGTAAATTTTTATGCTTCCATGTTGAATATCACATCTAAAGCGTGGCATTATTTTATTTCCTCTACTCTGTTACCTACCTATCACCATAGTGAGGTAACAAGAGATAGAGATATTATAAATTTTTGTATTCAAAATAATCAAACTATAAATGTGGGGAGAATTATTAATAAGAATATATTTACCACGACAAAGAGTGAATCAAGTGTAGGTCTGGGACATCCTGGCCTCATTTATGCACTTTGCCAACTTTCTAGAGTTGAAGATGGAGATGATGAAGAATGGGTTTACCCTATGAAACTCATTAGTAAAGCTAATTTGAAGACATATGAATCCCATGAAAAATGGAGATCTGGGAGTAGGACTTAGTAAGGCTAATTTAAAGACTTATGAATCTCATGAGAAATGAAGAACTGGGAGTAGAAGTCATTAGTAAGGCTAATTTGAAGACTTATGAATCTCATGAGAAATGGAGAACTGGGAGTAGAAGTCAAGAACCCTCATTTGAAGACTTTTGAATCCCATGAGAAATGGAGAACTGGGAGTAGAAGTCAAGAACCTTCTACTAGTAGAGATGTCCTACAAGTTATGACCTTCCACCTTCTAGTTCCCCTACCCTCTCTGATTTGATGAATGAGTTTCATGAGAAATGGAGAACTGGAAGTAGGAGTCAAGAACCTTCTACTAGTAGAGATGTCCCCTCCTATGACCTTCCACCTTCTAGTTCCCCTACCCTCTCTGATTTGATGAATGAATTAACTTGCAGCAGAAGAGAATGGGAGTAGAAGTCAAGAACCTTCTACTAGTAGAGATGTCCCCTCTACAAGTTATGACCTTCTCCATGAGAAATGGAGAACTCGAAGTAGGAGTCAAGAACCTTCTACTAGTAGAGATGTCCCCTCTACAAGTTATGACCTTCCATGAGTAGAAGTCAAGAACCTTCTACTAGTAGAGATGTCCCCTCTACAAGTTATGACCTTCCACGGAGTAGAAGTCAAGAACCTTCTACTAGTAGAGATATCCCCTCTACTAGTTATGACCTTCCACCTAATCCCCTACCCTCTCTGATTTGATGAATGAGTTGACCTTGCAGCGGAAGAGCATAGACTTGAATCCCCTACCCTGAATGATTTAATGAATGAGTTAACCTTGCAGCGGAAGAGTATAGAGAAAATAAATGAAAGAATTGGGGGATTAGAACGTCGACATGATTATGATAGTGAGTACCTACAGAGGTATTCTGACATTGAGATAGCTTACTACGAGGCTCAGGCCCGGCACTACAGAGGTGAGCCTGATGTTACTTTTTCTGAATGTCCCCATTATACTTAGTATCAGCCCAATCCACCTGCTGACCAGTGAGACGAGGATATAATATGGGATTTTAATATATGATAGTAATTGATGTACTTTTATTTTTGTAATTTTGTAATAGAGATAGATGTTTGTGTTTGTTTGTTTTTTATTTTTATTTTTATGTTGCAATTGAATAATTTTTAATTATTTTTATAAATGTTTAGAGTGGTAGTTAAAATTTTCATGTGTAGTTATAATAGATGTTGATTAGTACTTTGTAAACTTGTAATGTAATGTGATTTTTATTTGCATTTTAATATATTTGTAATTGTTTTTTTGTTTAGTATTGTTGATGTGTTAGCAAAATATTGTGTTTGTATAATGTTTAGTTTTGTACTTATTTCAAAATTTCAACAAATTTTCTAATGATTTATATGTATAGAATACTCCGAATATTATAGACCAGTTGAAGTAAAAATTTTGAGAAGGAACAGCAAAAATTTCATAATGATGAAAATACCTAAAGTACTGAGGTATGATTTATATTTAGAATTTTCTTTCCACCTGTATCATTCCATATTGAAAAATTTAAGTTTGAGGGAGGGAAGAAAAAGATTAACTATTAGATGTTCTCAATTTTAATATTTTCAAAAATTATTAATATGATTTTTTGTAGTAAATTTAATTCAAATAACTATATTTTGTAGATACTTAAATATTATGGTAAATATAACGGAATATTTTTGTAAGGAAAATTAATTTTGTAGATTAAGATATTTAGTATAAGAGAATAAGACTTATAGATTTTGTAAGGAAAATTAATTTTGTAGATTAAGATATTTAGTATAAGAGAATAAGACTATAGTCAACTATTTAAAGTAAAGGAAACTATATTTTGAAGTATTAAGAATCAGGAAATTCATTTGAGAAGAACTTTTTAAAGTATAGAAAACTATATTTTGAAATATTAAGAATCTTAGAAATTCATTTGAGAAGAAAATATTGGGGACTTATGAGGTAAAGCAATGCTATGAGTTTCAAATTTTGGGAAAGAAAGGTGATGTTCAAAATCATTGAATGCTATCCAGATATAGTAATCCTCACTTGAAATAGAAAAAGAAAAGAAAAAAAAATATAGGATTGAAAGCAATCCAAATGAATATATATATATATATATAGGTGNCATTAATTATTGACTTCAAAATTTTCATCCCTAAGTCTAGGATCATTTAATTTTAATAAAACTTCAAAATTTTAATAATTTAGCAATTTATTAATCTTNCGAAACTGTGTAATTTTAGCCTTGGGTGCCAACGGTGCCCTCGAGGCCACCGCCGATGGGTTTTTCCGGAGAGTCCAGGCAAAATAAATATAGAAGGCTCGCCGACGGTGCCCTCGACCCCGTCGACGGTGAGACCGGCGAGATGGCGGTTTCTGGAGTTTGAATGACAGTTTTTGGCAGTTTTTGGGCGGGAGTTACCCTTTTAAATTGNGCTTTACACCAGAGTGAGAGGCTTCATCTCTAAGCTCTTTGGGACCTAACGAAGGTGTGAAGAATCTCTGATTGAGGCTAAACCTCTCNGATTTTTAAGGTTATATACTACGCTAGTAAAACTCTTAATGATGCTCAAATTAATTATACTGTTATTCAAAAAGAGTTACTGGCCATTGTGTATGCTTTAGACAAATTTAGATCTTATTTAATTGAGACTAAATGTGTTGTGCACACTGATCACTCTGTTATTAAATATCTGATGCAAAAGAAGGATGTCAAACCAAGGTTAATTAGATGGATACTTCTGATGCAAGAATTTGATCTTGTGGTTATT
>JXCR01144314.1:25850-87918 GCA_002079205.1 Phalaenopsis hybrid cultivar
CGGGCAATGGGATTTCAATTCCGATGACCGACAGCTTCTTACGGGCAAACCCCACACCAAAAATAGTGCCGACATGTATTAAGGTTGAGAAAATACAAAACTTACGTGTGTCTTGTAACGTGTATTGTAATCCTTGGAATTTATATATAATTGTGATGTTTTGTGTTGTGACTGTTTATTTGTGATAAGTACATCATTTAATCACTTAAAATTATGGCTATCATGATTGAACAGATGTCGTTGAGGCTTGAAATTGATCAAAATTGTAAAAATCTGGAAATTGAACCAATTCAATAGAGCTCGCCAATGGTGCCCTCGACGCCACCGACGGCAGACTTTTCCCGAGACTTAGGATATTGATCTAATAGAGCTCGTTAATGGTGCCAAAGACCCCGCCAATGGCAAGTTCCCGAAAAAAACACCATTAACCGTGATTTTGACCAGTCAACCATCACTATTCATCATCCCCTTCCTCTAAAAAATGAAAATTTCAACCTAGGGCTTGAGAGATCTTGGATTTGGGGGCGATTTCAAGGAATTTAGACACCAAATTTGATCATTTCTTGGTAAGAGCTTCACTCCAAACTAAAAATATTTGATTTTCACCATGAATTTCTTTCACATTGAGAAGATCTGAAAATTTTGAGAATGTGAAGAAAATAATGGGAAGAAATTCATGGAATTTAGTTTTGAACTCTTATAATCACTCTTGGAAGCTATTATTTGCATATTTCAAGTATATTTTGGAATTTTTCTATAATTTTGATTACATTGAAATGGCTCTATGATAAAAAGAGGCGACTTGAGTTTGACGGGTCTCGCTTCATCAATGCGAAGGCTCAATCGAGGTTTACTTCAATATTTGAAGGAAAGAAATGTATACAAGATCGAGTTTTTGAGAGTCTGGGAGGAGAAATTGAACGAGTTATTGCCGACCGGAGATGGGAAAACTTCTGTTACACCATCAATAAGGCTGCTACAAATATTGTGAAAGATTTTTATGCCAACGTTTTCTATTCTGAGGACGGAATCGTTCAAGTGCATGGATTTTCTGTTGAATTTAATGTCGCCCGCATTAACTCCTTTTATGAAGTCCCAGACTCTTATAGCTACCATTATGAAACCTTCAGTACAATGGAAGGCCCACTGAATGATGTTATCAACTTTCTCACTAACGCGAAAGGAATATGGAAGATAAAACAACGAGAATGGGTAAATTTTTCTGCTTCCATGTTGAATGCCACATCTAAAGTGTGAGACTATTTTATTTCCTCTACTCTATTACCGACCTATCACCATAGTGAGGTAACAAGAGATAGAGCTATTCTGAATTCTGTATTCAGAATAATAGAAATATAAATGTGGGGAGAATCATATTTAAGAATATAATGACCACGGCAAGGAGTGAAACAAGTGGAGGTCTAAGACAACCTGGCCTTATTTATGCACTTTGCCAACTTTCTGGAGTGGAAGCTAGAGGAGATGAAGAATGGGTTTACCCTATGAAACCTATTAGTAAAGCTAATTTGAAGACTTATGAATCCCATAAAAAATGGAGAACTCGGAGTAGGAGCAAGAACCTTCTACTAGTAGAGATATCCCCTCTACTAGTTATGACCTTCCACCTTCTAGTTCTAAGAACCTTCTACTAGTAGAGATGTTCCCTCTACAAGTTATGACCTTCCACCTTCTAGTTCCGTACCCTCTCTGATTTGATGAATGAGTTGACCTTGCAGCAAAAAAATATAGACTTAATAAGTGAAAGGATGCTCTCTGATTTGATGAATGAGTTGACCTTGCAGCGGAAGAGCATAGAATTAATAAATGAAAGCCTCTCTGATTTGATGAATGAGTTGACCTTGCAGCGGAAGAGCATAGAATTTATAAGTTAAAGGTTCAAGACTTAATGAATGAGTTGACCTTGCAGCGAAAGCGTCTAGAGTAAATAAATGAAAGTATTGGAGGATTAGAACGTAGACATGATTATGATAGTGAGTACCTATAGAGGCATTCGGACTTTGAGATAGCTTATTATGAAGCTCAGGCCCTGCACTACAAAGGTGAGCCTGATGTTACTTTTCCTGAATGCCCTCGATATACTTAGTATCAGCCCAATCCACCTGCTGACCAAGGAGACAAAGATAAAGTTTGGGATTTTGACATATGATAATAGTTGATGTACTTTTACTTTTATTTTTGTAATTTTTGTAATAGAAATAGATGTGTGTGTGTCTGTACTTTCATTTTTATTGTTATGTTGTAATTAGATAATTTTTAATTTTTGTTATAATTGTTTGGTGCGGTAGTTGAAATTTCTTAAATTGTATTGTGATGTGATTTACATTTTTTGCATTTTAATTATAATTGTTTGGTTTAGTATTGTGGATGTGTTAGCAAAATATTGTGTTTGTATAATGTTTAGTTTTGTACTTGTTTCAAAATTTTATTACCCAGCAAACTCTCTAATGATTTATGTGTATAGAAAGCTCCTAATGTTACAGACCAGGTTAAGTAGAAATTTTGAGAAGGACTGCAAAAATTTCAGAATGATGAAAATGCCTAAAATACTAAGGTATGATTTATATTTAGAATTTTTTTTCCACCTGTATCATTCCATATTGAAAAATTTAAGTTTGGGGGTGACAATGACTTTTAATATGCTTAAAATATAAGATAAATATGGACGTAATAAATATTCAAAAATTGTAAAGTCACACTTATCAACGCAAGTATCTGTATCGCTCAAGTAATATAGAGCTCTAATGAAGTCCTAGATATCGATCCCACACGGAGTGCTTTAGAACTACAAACTAAGGTTTTAGAAAAGCAATACTTTAATCACAACAACGAAGTTCAAATTGCTTATCTCTCACTAATAGGCAATTGAAATAAATATGTAAATTTAATAACTATTAAATAACTAATGATACTAATGAGGGTTTAATTGTGATATTCAATATATACTGAAAACATCATTCTCTTTGTCAAGAAATTATAGTGAATTGATAAAGTGAATCAGTTCAATTTATTTCTCCTTGTCAAGAAGTTACAGTGAATGGATAAAGTGAATTAGTTCAATTTATATTGTGTCAAATAGGAGCATACATATTTTTTACCCTTCGGTCCAGGCATAAAGAACATTGACTAATCCTGCGCTTGTTTACTGAATCTGTGGTTAGGCTGGGAGGATACCAGCTCTCACTTCCGAGGACCGAACTGGGGATTTTAGTCTGTCACTCTAAAATCTCCAATTCTACACCCGATAATATTATTTCCCTATTTATTTGCACCCAACTTCCAAGGGTTTTGACCTCCCTGAATCTTGGATGTAATCTTCACTTTAGTTGTAAAACTCAACATATTTTAACAAATCAATTGGCCAGATTAAAAGTAAATTAAGATCGAATTGAAAAGATCATCATAATTTCTTAAACATTTTTATGGCTTCACCAATTTAAATCACCATTTCACAAATCTTGAGACAAGGAGAAAGACATAGAAAACTACTCAGATCTCGTGGGGAAAACACAAAAAAACTCAAAATTCATATATAAAATTAAAGTCATACAAACTGCAACAAGTAAATAACATATCTCTAATTTCTCCCCAAGAACACTCCTCGAAGTTCCTCCGAATGTCTTCCTTTCTTTACAGCACACAGAATTCTTCTTCGAAGCACCAAGGAGGAATAAATCTCTCACTTTCACTCTACTCTTACAATCTCTCGAAGAATTCCTCACAATATTGGAACCTTTCTAACCTCTAGGAACTCTCTTTAGCACTTCTTATACTCTCCCCCTTTTTCTATTCTCAATTTTCGGCCAAAATAGTCTATTAAAGTTGTGGATGAGCTTTCACAAGAGTTGCCTAAGCATCCCTTCAAAATTTGGCATTATCCAAAGCTTGAGTAGGCAAAACTGCCGAGTTCACCGTCGGAGGCCTCGAGGGCGCCGTCGGCAGACTTCTGAAGAATTTTGTTCTGTAGCCTCAGGAAAAACTCACCGTCGGCGGGGTCAAGGACGTCGTCGGCGGCCTAGTTCAAATGTCCACATTTTGGTCATTTTCGCTCCACATTCACTCCTTTTTGCATCTTTTTGCTCCAATGACCCTAATTCATCATTTCTTCAACAAAACATGAAAAATACCTTTCTTTTAAGTGCAATATCATCAAAAATAGTATAAAATATGTATGAAAATCTCAATATATTTTCCTTGGGTCAAAATCCCCCAAACTTAACTATTACTTGTCCTCAAGTAATTTTAGTACTATATAAAAGTTATGATCTACTGAGTAAAGTTTTAATTCAGAAATACTATAAGTTTGATTTAAATAAATATCATAGTGAGATTTTTAGAAAAAATTCAAGTAATTGAATTAACTATGTAGCCACAAGATTATCTAGTTATCATGTTTAAGAGTTCTAGTATTCTATTCATTTCAAGAATGATTATATGTTGCAATATTAAGTCAATTAGAATATTCAAATGATAGGAACTTCATGGGAGCACTACTAGTAAAAGTTCTAATCCATAAATATAAGCTCAAGAATGTATTAGGTTTTCCCTTTAGGTAGGTCCAGTGAAGCCAATTTTTGNAAATTTATAGATGTTCAACCTTCATGTGAGACCTTAAATGTTATTAATAGACCCAACAATCCTTATTTGAATTATTATAACCCAGGTTGGAAGAGTCATCCAAATTTTAATTGGAATAACAATTCCGCTACAAATCAATAATGGGCAAACAACTCAGTGAACCCATTTGGAAATTCATCCAACCAAGGAAATGTTAACTATAGATTTTCTTATCCTCTAAGATTTAACAGTGATGCTCAAATTAAGGAGAAGAAGTTGTCTATGGAAGAGCTGATATTAAACATGGGCCAACAATTGCAGAATCAAGGAAATAAATTACAAATTCAAGGAAATCAATTACAAAATCAAGAAACTGCTATTAAGAATATTGAAAAGCAATTAGGGCATATCGCTACTGCGCTTAGTAACCGAACATTAGGAACATTCCTAGTACTGTGGAATCAAATCCTAAAGACTAAGGAAAAGAACAAATCAAAGCGATACAATTATGAAGTGGAAAATAATTGGAAACAAGGGTGCAAAAAGAAATAGAAACTGAAAAAGAGAAAGTGGATACTGAAAAAGAGAAAGTGGATACTGAAAAAGAGAAGGATCATGAGTACCCAGATTTAGAGTATCCATTTACACCAATGAAAATTACGTAGATAAACCTTCACCACCGTTTCCTTAAAGATTGAAGAACACAAATAGAATAAACAATTCTCCAAATTTTTAGAAATTCTTAAGAAATTAACAGTAAATATTCCCTTCGTAGAAGCCTTAGAGCAAATGCCCAATTATGTGAAATTTATGAAAGATATACTGAACAAGAAAAGGAAGTTCACGGATAACAAAACTGTTGCACTTAGCGAAGAGTGCAGTGCAATTTGAACAAGAAAAGGAAGTTCATTGATAATGAGGCTGTTGCACTTAGCGAAGAGTGTAGTGCAATTGAATAAGAAAAGGAAGTTCACGGATAATAAAATTGTTGCACTTAGCGAAGAGTATAATGCAATTATTTAGAAAAAGCTTTCTGAAAAATTAAAAGATCCTGACAGTTTCACTATACCGTGTGTTGTCGGTGAAAAATTTTATGGAAGAGCTTTATGTGATTTGGGAGCCAGCATTAATCTTATGCCTTACCGGTGAAAAATTTTATGGAAGAGCTTTATGTGATTTGGGAGCCAGCATTAATCTTATGCCTCGAAGATTAAGATAAGAAGTCTCACCTACTTTTGTAACTCTACAATTAGTGAATCGTTCAGTTACATATCCTAAGGGAGTTGTAGAAGATGTGTTAGTAAAAGTGGATAAATTTACCTTTCCTGTGGATTTCATTGTTTTAGATATGGAGGAAGATAAAGAAATACCTATTATTTTAGCAAATTTATCTTTCCGGTGGATTTCATTATTTTAGATATGGAGGAAGATAAAGAAATACCTATTATTTTAGGGAGAGGTGGATTTTATTGTCTTAGATATGGAGGAAGATAAAGAAATACCTATTATTTTAGGGAGACATTTTTGTGGATTTCATTGTTCTAGATATGGAGGAAGATAAAGAAATACCTATCATTTTAGGGAGACCATTTTTAGCTACTGGAAAAAGCTATGATAGATGTTCAAAAAGGAGAATTATCGTTTTAGGGAGACCATTTTTAGCTACTGGAAAAGCTATGATAGATGTTCAAAAAGGAGAATTACTATGAACACCATTTTTAGCTACTGGAAAAGCTATGATAGATGTTCAAAAAGGAGAGTTAACTATGAGAGGGAGATCATTTTTAGCTACTGGAAAAGCTATGATAGATGTTTAAAAAGGAGAATTAACTATGAGAGTTATGATCAATGGAAAAGCTATGATAGATGTTCAAAAAGGAGAATTAACTATGAGAGTTAACGATCAAGAATTGGAAAAGCTATGATAGATGTTCAAAAAGGAGAATTAACTATGAGAGTTAATGATCAAGAAGCCGGAAAAGCTATGATAGATGTTCAAAAAGGAGAATTAACTATGAGAGTTAATGATCAAGAAGTACTCGAAAAGCTATGATAGATGTTCAAAAAGGAGAATTAACTATGAGAGTTAATGATCAAGAAGTGGCTTTTAACATTGCAAAATCTATGAAATACCCTGCTGTTGAAAGAGATATTGAATGTTTTCGCATGAAAATTATTGAACATCTACTGAAGTAGATGTTCAAAAAGGAGAATTAACTATGAGAGTTAATGATCAAGAAGTGACTTTTAACATTTGAAATCTATGAAATACTCTGCTATTGAAAGAGATAATGAATGTTTTCGCATGGAAATTAGTGAACATCCGAAATCTACGAAACACCCTGCTGTTGAAAGAGATAATGAATGTTTTCGCATTTGAGCATCTACTAAACAAACATTTTAAAGAACATTTTGAAGATAAAAAGCATTTTGAAGAAGAAGAACATTTTGTAGACAAATATTTTAAAGAACATTTTGAAGATAAAAAGCATTTTGAAGAAGAAGAACATTTTGTAGAGAAGGAACAATTTGAAAAGAATGACGAAGTTATTTTGGGCAAATTAGAAAATGAAGAATTAGATTATGTTCAGGAAAAGATTGAGATGTTGGATATTATGGAAAATGCCGATAAAAATTTATTTCCATCAATTATAAAACCGCCGAACTTGAGATGAAAGTTTTGCCTAGCCACATGAAGTACGTATTTTTAGGAGACTCATCTACATTACCTGTTATTATATCTTCAGAATTAAATGATCTGCAAGAGCAAAGACTGTTAGATACATTGAAAAGATATAAGAAAGCTTTTGGTTGGACCTTAGTTGATATTAAGGGAATTATTCCTTCAATCTGTATGCACAGAATTATATTAGATGAATAATATTAACCAAGAGTTGATCCACAAAGGAGATTAAATTTGATGATGAAAGAAGTAGTTAAGAAGGAATTTTGAAATGGTTAGATACCAGAATAATATATCCTATTTTAGATAGTGTGTGGGTAAGTCCTATTCATTGTGTTCCTAAGAAAGGAGGAGTGATTGTTGAAATAAAAGAAAATAATGAATTAATACCTATCAACAATCACTCGGTGGCGTATTTGCATTGATTATAGAAAATTAAACACTGCCACAAGGAAAGATTACTTCCCTTTACCCTTTTTTAAATCAAATAGTGGATAGACTTGCTGGGCATAAATATTTTTATTTTTTAGATGGATATACCGGTTACCATCAAGTTACTATTGCTCCTGAGGATTAAGAAAAGACAAAATTTACTAGTCCTTTTGGAACTTTTGCTTTTTGTAGAATGTCTTTCGGATTATATAATGCACCTGCAACATTCCAAAGATGTATGATGGCCATATTTAGTAAGTTAATTGATGATGGATTGAAAGTATTTATGGATGATTTCTCTGTATTTAATCATTTGACGCATGCATAAATTATCTTAAAAATGTTTTTGAGTTATGCGAAAGAACTAATTTGGTTTTGAATTGGGAGAAATGTCAATTTATGGTTGTAGGAGGAATTGTGTTAGGGCATCAAATTTCAAAAAATGGTATGGAAGCAGACCCTGCAAAAATTCAAGTTATATATAAACTAACACCTCTTACTAATGTAAGAGAGGTTAGGAGTTTTCTTGGACATGTTGGATTTCTTAGGCGTTTCATTAAAGATTTTTCAAAAATTACTAAACATCTATGCCAACTTTTAGAAAAGGATAAGAAATTTGAATTTACTGAAAGCTGTTTAAATGCCTTTGAGTTATTAAAGGAAAAATTAATCACTGCTTCTATTATAGTTTCACCTAACTGGAAGAAACTATTTGAACTGATGTGTGATGCTAGTGATTATGCTATTGGAGCTNATGAGGCGATACAGCGCGACGCGTGGCAACTGACTCAGAAGGCGGCATCAAATGGGAGCGCGCCGCGTGGCTTNAAGTTATACGAAAGAACTAATTTGATTCTAAATTGGGAGAAATGTCAACTTATAGTTGCAGGAGGAATTATGTTAGGGCATAAAATTTCAGAAGATGGTATGGAAGCAGACCCTGCAAAAATTTAAGTTATATCTAAACTAACACCTCTTACTAATGTAAGAAAGGTTAAGAGTTTTCTTGGACATGTTGGTTTTTACAGGCGTTTTATTAAAAAATTTTCAAAAATTNGGACCAGAGCGAAACTGTGCAAATTTTTCCTTGGGCACCGACAGTGCCCTCCACACTGCCGACGGTGGCTTTTTCCCGAGAGTCTAGACAAAATTGATACCGAGGCTCTCCGACGACGCCATCGACCCCGCCAACGGTGAGACCGGTGAATTGGCGGTTACGTGTGTTCAAATGGCGGTTTTTGGCAATTTTTGGGTAAGAATTGTCTTTTTAAACTCAAAAATTCGATTTCTAGTTCATATTTTCCCTCCAAAAATGAAGTGAAACTCTACAAATTTCATTCATATGGCTTCCAATTCCCCTGATAATCCCAGAATACCAGTTTTCAATTGGCGAAAGTTTATTAGTGCGGAAGTGCAGCGAATCTTCAACAAGTTGCTGATGAAGAAAAGNTCACCAATTTCATTCCTATGGCGTCCAATTCCTCTGATAATCCCAGAATGCGAGTTTTCAATCAGCGAAAGTTTATTAGTGCGGAAGCACAACAAATCTTCAACAACTTACTGATGAAGAAAAGATTGATCAAAAAACGAGGATTCATAAATCATAGATTGAATAATACTATGATGGATATTGAAGAAAAAATAGTGCGACGAAGATGCAAAGTGTTGTGCTACACTACTGCCGCTGTGGTTATTCCAGTGGTGAAAAAATTTTATGTAAATTTACATGGAATCAACCAAGGAGTTGTTCATGTGCAAGGAAGATGGATTACTTTCACTCCTGTACGGATCAACAAATTATATATGATAGAGAATGTTCCTGTCTTCCACTATTCCAATTTCTTCCCAACGAGAAACCAAATGAATGAGATTTACCAATATTTAACGGACGAAACTGACGNTGAGGATTCGTAAATCACGAATTGAATAATCCCATGATGGATATTGAAGAAACGATAGTGCGACGAAGATGGGAAGTGTTGTGCTACACTACCGTAGCTATAGTTGTTCCAGTAGTGAAAGACTTTTATGCAAATTTACATGGAATCAACCAAGGAGTTGTTTATGTGTGAGGAAGATGAATTACTTTCACTCTTGCACAGATCAATGAATTATATATGATAGAGAATGTTCCTGTCTGCCATTATTCCAATTTCGTCCCAATGAGAAACCAGATGAATGAGATTTAACAATATTTAACGGACAAAACTGACGATTGGGAAACAAGAGAAAACGGGTATGTTAGTTTTTCTGCGACACTCCTAAATCTCGTTTCGAAACATTGACACTTTTTCATTTTTGCAAAACTGTTACCGACAATGAAGATCGATAAAGTTTCTAAAGAAAGTGTCATTTTGAATTACTGCATCCAAACGGGACTGCCGATCGACATTGGATATATAATTGTGAAGCCGGTTTTGGGCCTGATCGTTCATGGATCAACTTATGGGCTTGGACAACCCTCCACAATTTTCTCACTTTGCAGCCAGTTCCAAGTGTCCTATGAAAATTGGTAAAAGGTACTGCTACCTTGGAAGCCTTTGGATCCAACTGAAAGATTCCCAATTTTTGAAGATGAAAATGACATGGCAATTATAGTAGATCAAGCATCTCATAATTCACTGACAGTTCAACCCTTAGTCCCTGATAAGTATCTGGTGATCCTGCGCCGAATCAAGAAATTGGAAAAGAAGGTATAAAATGTCATGAATGAGATTAATATTATCTCTAATTTCTTTGATCATCTAGACTAGAGGATGAAGGAACATTTCGAGCACTTTGGACATTTAAAAGTAGCTTAATAAGACTAATGAGGAGGATGAAGTTAATAGAAGAGGATTCCACTGAAGAATTTCCATTCCAACCTTTCTACAACCTCTTCGTTCATGTGCAATCAATGGGTGATCTCAGAGGAGAATCTACCCCTTCTACAACCTCTTCGTTCATGTGCAATCAATGGGTGATCTCAGAGGAGAATCGAGTACTGAATCTGAGGATTAGTATATTTATACTACTCTTTCTATCTATATATTTTGATTTGACCTTTGTATTTGTTTTGCTTTAGAATTATGCTTTCAGATCTCTGTATAGTTATGTATTTTAATTTAAACTTTATATTTGCTTTGCTTTAGAATTATGCTTTTAGATCTCTGTATAGTTGAGACTAAGCATAAGNTCTAAATCCCTTTTTGAAACATTGGAACTTTTTCATTTCTGTGAAACTGTTACCGATAATGAAGATCGGTAAAGTTTCTAAAGAAAGTGTCATTTTGAATTACTACATCCAAAGGGGACTGCCCATTGACATTGGATCTATAATTGTGAAGTCTTTTTTGGGTCTGATCGTTCATCGATCAACTTATGGGCTTGGACACCCCTCCATAATTTTCTCACTTTGCAGTCAGTTCCAAGTGTCCTATGAAAATTGGGAAAATGTACTGCTACCTTGAAAGCCTTTGGATCCATCTGAGAGATTCCCAATTTTTGAAGATGAAAATGACATGACAATTATAGTAGATCAAGCATCTCAAAATTCACTGCCAATTCAACCCTTAGTCCCTGATAAGTCTTTGATGATCCTGCACCAAATCAAGAAATTGGAAAAGGAGGTACAAAATGTCATGAATGTGATTAATAATATGTCCGATTTCTTCGATCATCTAGACTGGAGGATGAAGGAACATTTTGAGCACTCTGGAAATTTAGAAGATAGCTTGATACGACTGATGAGGAGAATGAAGTTAATAGAAGAGGATTCGACTGAAGAATTTCCATTCCGACCATTCTACAACCTCTTCGTTCATGTGCAATCAATGGGTGATCTCAGAGGACAATCGAGTACCGAGTCTGAGGATTAGTAGATTTATATTACTACCTAACTTTCTATCTATGTATTTCGATTTGAACTTGTATTTTCTTTGCTTTAGAATTATACTTTTAGATCTCTGTATAGTTGAGACTAAGCATAGGATGTTTTGTTTTCAGCATTTTGAGTGTTATGGCTTGGATTGCGATGCTGAATTAATGTGTTGAGGTTGACAAAATACCAAACTTAGGTGTGTTATGTAACGTACATTGTACCCCTTGGAATTTATATATAAATGTGATGTTTGTGTTGTGAAAGTTTATATGTGCTAAGTACTTCATTTAATCACTTAAAATTATGTCTATAATTATTGAAAAGATGTCGTTAAGGCTTGGAATTGATCAAAATTGCTAAAATCCAAAATTTGGACAAAATCAATAGAGCCCGCCGACGGCGCCCTCGACGTCGCCGACGGTGATATTTTCCCGAGACTTAGGATTTTAATTCTAATAGAGGGCGCCGATGGCGCCATCGACCCCGCCAACGGTGAGCTCACGTAAAAACACCATTAACTGCGATTTTGACTAGTCAACCGCCACTATTCATCATCCCCTTCCTCCTAAAAACGCCATTTTCGACCTAGGGCTTGAAAGATCTTGGATTGGGAGGCGATTTCAAGGCTTTTTGACCACAATTTTCGACCTAGGGCTTGAGAGATCTTGGATTTGGGGCGATTTCAAGGCTTTTTGACACCGGATTTGATCATCTCTAGGATAAGAGCTTCACTCAAACTTTCTGGAGTAGAGATTGGAGATGAAGAATGGGTTTATCTTATGAAACCCATTAGTAAAGCTAATTTGAAGACTTATTATGAGAAATGGAGAACTGGGAGTAGAAGTCAAGAACCATCTACTCGTAGACATGTTCCCTTTACAATTTATGACCTTCCACCTTCTAGTTCCCCTACCCTCTCCGATTTGATGAATGAGTTGACCTTGCAGCGAAAGAGCATAAAATTGATAAGTGAAAGGATTTGAGGTTTAGAACGTTGATACGATTATGATAGTGAGTACCTTCAGAGGCATTTAAATTTTGAGGTATCCTATTATGAAGCTCAGGCCCGACACTGCAGAGGTGAGCCTGATGTTACGTTTCCTGAGTGCCCCCAATATACTCAGTATCAGCCCAATCCACATGCTGATCAAGGAGATGAAGATATAGCTTGGGATTTTTATATTGAATGAAATTGATGTACTTATATTTTTATTTTTATTTTTGTGATCTTTTGTAATAGAAATGGATGTTTGTGTATTTGGACTTTCATTTTTATTATTATGTTATACTTGGATAATTTTAATTTTTGTTATAAAGTTAAAGTTATAGTTAATTGTGCATGTGTAGTTTAATAGATGTTGAGTAGTATTTTGTAATGTAATGTGATTTTTATTTCACATTTTCATTTTAATTATTTAGTATTGTGTTTGTGTTAGAAAATATTGTACTTGTTTAATGTTTTAGTTTTATACTTATTTGAAAATTTCATTACCCAAAAATTCCTCTAATGATTTATATGTATAGAAAACTCCTAATATTACAGACCAGGTGAAGTAAAAATTGAGAAGGCCTGCAAAAATTTCAGAATGATGAAAATGCCTACAATACTGAGGTATGATTTATATTTATAGTTTTTCTTTCCACATGTATTGTTTCATATTTAAAAATTTAAGTTTGGGGGAGGGAAGAAAAAGATTAGCTATTAGATTTCCTCTATTTCAATATTTTCAAAAATTATTTATATGATTTTATGTAGTGAATTTAATTCAGGTAACTATATTTTTGTAGCCATTTAAATATTATGGTAGATTTAAAGAAATGTTTTTGTAATGAAAATTAAATTTGTAATTTATGATAATTAGTGTAAAAGAATAAGATTATAGTTAACAATATAAAGTAAAGGAAATTATATTTTGAAGTATTAAGAATCTGAAAATTCATTTGAGAAGAAAAGATTGGGGCTCAATGATGTAAAAACTATAAAATATTTATAAGGTAAAGGAATGCTTTGAGTTTCAAATTTAGGGAAAGAAAAGTGAAGTTCAAAATCATTAAAGGCTATCCAGATATAGTAATCCTCACTTAAAAAAGGAAAAAGAAAGGATTGAAAACAATCCCTGAAAAGAAAAGAAAAATATATAGGATTGAAAATAATTCAAATGAAAAAGAGAAAAGAAAGAAAAAAATTATGAAAGTGAGGAGAAGCGTGAAGATATGCCTAATAAAAAATTGGCTTCACTAGACCTACCTAAAGGGAAAACCTAATACACTCCTGAACTTATATTTATGGATTAGATCTTTTACGAGTAGTGTTCCCATGAAGTTCCTATCATTTGAATATTTTAAGTGACTTAATATTGCAACATATAATTATTCTTGAAATGAATAGAAGACTAGAACTCTTAAACTTGATAACTAGATAATCTTATAGCTACAGAGTTAATTTAATTACTTGAATTTTTTCTAAAAATCTCACTATGATATTTATTTAAAGCAAACTTATAGTATTTTTGAATTAAGACTTTACTGCAGTAGATCATAAATTTTATATAGTACTAAAATTACTTTAGGACAAATAATAGTCAAGTTTGAGGGATTTTAACCCAAGGAAATCATGTTGAGATTTTCATACCTATTTTATACTGTTTTTGATGATATTGCACTTTAAAGAAAGGTTTATGTTTTGTTGCAGGAATGATGAATTAGAGTCATTGGAGCAAAAAGATGCAAAAAGGATTGAATATGAAGTGAAAAGGACCAAAATGTGGAGATTTTAACTAGGCCGCCGATGGCACCCGCGGACAGTGAGTTTTTCCCAAGGCTACAGGACAAAATTCTTCAGAAGCCCGCCGACGGTGCCCTGGAGGCCGCCTACGGTGAGCTCGACGGTTATGCCTACTCAAGCTTTGGATAAGGCCAAATTTTGAAGGGATGCTTAGGAAACCTTGAGAAAGCTCATGCACAACTTTAAAAGACTATTTTGGCCAAAAATTAGAGAGCCTAGAAGAGGGGGGAGAGTCTAGGAAGTGCTAGAGAGAGTTCCTAGAGGTTAGAAAGGTTCCAATATTGTGAGAAATTCTTCGAGAGATTGTAAGAGTGGAGGAAAAGTGAGAGAATTCTTCCTCCTTGCTTCTTCGAAGAAGAATTCTGTGTGTTGTAAGGAAAGGAAGAGATTCAGAGGAACTTCGAGGAGTGTTCTTGGGGAGAAATTAGAGATAAGTTATTTACTTGTTGTAGTTTGTATGACTTTGATTTTATATATAAATTTCAAGTTTTGTTGTGTTTTTCCCATGAGAACTGAGTAGTTTTCTCTGTCTTTCTCCTTGTCTTGAGATTTGTGAAAAGGTGATTTGAATTGGTGAAGCCATANTTGAAGTGTAGATGTTAGCCCTCCGAAGAGGGGAACGTGGGAGCTCCGAAGTGAGAGCCGATATCCTCCCAACCTAGCCGTAGATTAAGTAAACAAGCATAGGATTAGTTAATGTTCTTTATGCCTGGACCAAAGGGTAAAGAATAGGTATGCTCTAATTTGACACAATATAAATTGAACTAATTCACTTTATCCATTCACTATAATTTCTTGACAAGGAGAAGGAGCACAATATAATTTGAACTAATTCATTTTATCCATTCACTATAATTTGGTAAAGAATAGGTATGCTCCTATTTGACACAATCTAAATTGAACTAATTCACTTTATCCATGCAATATAATTTGAACTAATTCACTTTATCCATTCACTATAATTTCTTGACAAGGAGAAGGATTCTTTCTTATATATTGAATATCACAAATTAAACCCTACTTTCTATCTTTAGTTTTTTATTAGTTACATTGAACTAATTCATTTTATCCATTCACTATAATTTCTTGACAAGGAGAATGATGCTTTCTTTAGATATTGAATATCACGTCGAACCTTCATTAGTATAATTAATTATTTAATAATTATTAAAATTACATATTTATTTCAATTAAACCCTCATTAGCATAATTAGTTATTTATGAGTTATTAAGAAAATTACATATTTATTTCAATTGTCTATTATTAACCCTAACTTTCTATCATTAGTTATTTATTAGTTATTCAAATTATTTACTTATTTCAATTGCCTATAAAACCTTCATTAGCATAATTAGTTATTTAATAGTTATTAAAATTATATATTTATTTCAATTGCCTACCCTCATTAGTGTAATTAGTTATTTAAGAGTTATTAAAATTACATATTTATTTCAATTGTCTATTAGTGACATATTAGTAAAATTAGTTATTTAAGAGTTTAAAATTACATATTTATTAAATTGCCGCACCTCTCCTTACATTAGTTATTTAATAGTTAGTAAAATTATCCATTTATTTCAATTGCCTATTAGTGACAGATAAACAAATTGAACGTCGTTGTATCTATTAGTGATAGATAAGCAAATTGAACGTCGTTGTTGTGATTAAAGTCCTAATAGATGAGTATCATTAGTTATTTAATAGTTATTAAAATTAGATATTTATTTCAATTGCCTATTAGTGACAAATAAGCAATTGAACTTTGTTGTTGTGATTAAACTATTGCTTTCTAAAAGTCTTAGTTTGCAGTTCTAAACCACTCCCTGTGGGATAGATATCTAGGACTCCATTAGAGTCCTATATTACTTGAGCGATACATATGCTTGCGTTGATAAGTGTGATTTTATAATTATTGAATATTTATTACGTCCATATTTATCTTATATTTTAAGCATATAAAAAGTCACTGTCAATGATCAAGAGGATAGTTTGAAGGAGCGTACTTCCAATTGATTGCATTCCTAACACCCGCATCATCAATATCTACAATGAAGGCGATTGCATTCACCCACATGTAGACCATCATGATTTCATGAGACCTTTTTGCACAGTCTCCTTCATGAGTAAGAGAAATATCTTGTTCGGGAAAGAAATAGATGTCATTGGCCTCGACTAGTTCAGAATATACGTGGAGATTCCGCTACCAGTGGTTTCAATACTAATTCTCAAGGGAAATGGAGCAGACATCGCCAAATACTACATTCCAGGGGTACGACACCGCAGGGTGTCTGTAACTTTCAGAAGGATAGATAATAGCAAGATGCCATATGGATTTCAACAAGATCCAGAGTCAAAAGAGCTACAATCTCATGAGCTATGAGAGGTTTGCACCTCAAAGTAGATGCAAAGGGAACTCTTGTCCTGGAGCGTGGCTTAGTATGTCAGCTCGATCAGGAGCTCACCCCACAGAGGAAGGATAGTCAGTGGATACCATTTTGTATTGCATTTGACACAACAGATATGATGATATATGTATCAGATATGCTCAACTTGTGATATGTACCCATCGTGAGATGTTTTCAGGTGTACTTTTGATGCGTTCAGCATATTGTACTTTTTAATGCCTCAGCCTATGTTCAATCTGTAAAACCTATTTGAAGCAGATTAATGAAATCTCTTTCATAATTTAGTCTATTTGCTCAATTGCCCTTTTTTGTGATGGATAAAGAGTCACAGGACCATGCATTGGTTCTAAATTACAACGAACAAGGAACAAAACAATAAAAACTTGATAATAATAAAATTCAAACAAAATACACTTTTTAAAAAAATCAACTTACAAAAATTGAATTTTAAAAATATATTTTGATAATTAAATTTCATAAAAATAATAAGAAAAGAAAATAAAACTTTTGATTTGATTCTCTAAATTTCGAAATCTCTTACTCTTTACTCACGCAGCACGACTGTCCTTGTCTGCATTAATTCTCGTCACAATCCCCACGGAACTTAACATTCTGCACTAAATCTCACAAAAATCTCATTAAATTTCACAAATTTTTCTCAGCAATACCTATCCTCACATGACACATATCTATGAGTTCAACAATACAAATTCTCTACACTATTTTCATATTTTTCTCGGGGAAAGTACCGAGACGCTAATTTTTTTCCGTTACCCCTTTGGGTTGGATGTGAGTTCTAGTGCTTTCCTCCCCTATGTATCAGATATTTCCCTTGTAATCACTTGGGTTGGATATGAGTCCCAGAGTTTTCCTCCCTAATGTGGCAGATATCTTCGAGATTGGTATAAGGCCCCCTTAAATGGAACACGACATCCTATTATCAATCGTCGAGATTGGTATAAGGCTCCCTTAAATGGAGCATGACATCCTATTCTAAATCTTTGAGATTGGTATAAGGCCCCCTTAAAGGGAACACAACATTGTATTCTCAATCCTTAAGATTGTTATATGGCCCCTTGATTGGAACACGACATCCGATTCTCTACCTATATCCTCAAGATTCCCCTTAAATGGAACACGTCATCTGATTTGTTACCTATATCCTCAAGATTGGAAACATCTTATTCTCAATTTTTGAGGTTGGTACCTAAATTCCAATTCTTTTCTGAGACTAATACCTAAATTTCAATTCTCATTTCAGGATCAGTACCTAAATTTTGATTTCTATCTTTTGAGGTCGGTACCTAAATTCCAATTCTCTTCTGAGATTCATACCTAAATTTTAATTCTCATTTTGGGATCAGTACCTAAATTCTGATTCCTATCTTTCGGAATAAGTACCTAAATTCTGATTACCTCCTATCGAGGTTGGTACCTAAATTTTGATTCTCTTCCTGATATTGATACCTAAATTTCAATTCTCATTTCAAGATCAGTACCTAAATTTCGATTCCTATCATTTGAGGTCAGTACCTAAATTTTGATTCTCTTCTTGAGATTGATACCTAAATTTCAATTCTCATTTTGGGATCAATGCCTAAATTTTGTTTCCTATCTTTTGAGTTCGATACATAAATTCTAACTCTCTTCCTGAGACTGGTAGCTAAATTTCAATTCTTATTTAGGGATCAACTCCTAAATTTTGATTCCTATCTTTCGTATTCAGTACCTAAATTTTGATTCCCTCCCTTCGAGGTCGGTACCTAAATTTCAAATCCTTTTTTGAAATTGAAACCTAAATTTCAATTCCCATCTCGGGTCAGCACCTAAATATTGATTCTCATCCTCTGAAAACACCTGAAACTTGATAATTTGAAAACTACTCTCCAATCCACAGCGAGAGTTCCTACTCCTTGATTTCGATTAGATGCTCACCTGTTACATCCTCAGCAGAAACAAATATCACTCAATTTTACACTCCTTTCTAGGTCTGTTGACTTAGGAGTTTATGTTGGTTTTGTTGATCTCGTTGGTCAGTGCCATTACTTACAGTGTGCTTGCCCAATACACCACACCTATTGGGGGTCCATTTGTTGACCTCAGTTTTGGTTGAGGTTTAGTTTTTCTTCTTTAGTAGCTTCAGGTCTAGCCATGGGTTTTCCTGTTGACCATTCCTATAAAACTAGAAAAGGAACCCTCACCATTAGAAACTCTAAACTTCTCTTTGCTCAACTTGAAGCTCCACATATTGATCCTAACCTCTAGCACTTAGTAGTTGGGGTCAGTATGGAGGACCTCAAGGAGAGTTCACGTAGGACTGCTTGACCTTAGGGCTGACCTTGGCTGTTGGTCTGGAGCTAGTTAATTCACTTTCAATCACTTGCACCCACTTTCACTTGCTACCCTATACCCAAAATTGTTGACTTTGATCTCATCATCTTTTGGGAGACTCATGTAGATGGTCCCCTAGACTCACTAGCCCTAGGCTAAGGTTTAGCTAAGACCAATACATAGAGGACCCAAATGGGGATTTCATTGTTCCATAGCTCATACATAGTGGTTGGCACCCCAATTCTACCAAAATATCCAACTTGTCCTTTTGCCCCTAAATCCACCCAGATTACCAAAATGCCCTTGAAACCCCAAATTTGGCTAAAATTCCCAAACTCACCCAAAATACCCAAATTTGTTTAAAAATCATTTCAAATCATTTCAAATTACCAAAATTGCCCAAAACATCCCAAAAAATTCCAAAATTACCAAATTACCCTCAAAGTTGCCAAAATAATAAAAATGCCCTTGATGGCCCAAACTTTCTCAAAACATCCAAAATCACTTAAAATGCCTCCAAAACCAATTTGGACCCTTCAATTGAACCCAATTTGGCTAATTTGATCATTTTGACCAAAACCCCCAATTTTCTTTAAAGGCCCAATTTCCCCATATTCATCCCAAATGTCCATCAATTTAGCCCCAATCCTCCTCAATGTCAATCCTAAACTCAAATTCATCTTTCATATGATCAATTAAAACCAAATCTGAGCCTAATTGACCCATGCTTTGAGCTCAATTTTGATCCAAGTCAAACCCCCAATTTTGACCCTGTGCTTAACCCCCACCAAATTGAACCTCATAGCCCACTAAAATTTCCCCAATTTGAATCCTAAATTATTCATAACAATGCTACACATCAATTTTGACCTTCAATTGGCCTTGTTCAAGCCTCAATTTCACTCAATTTTAAACCACATTCAAAATCCCAAATTTGCCCCAAATTGGCTATGTTCCCAAATTCCACCAAATTAAATGCCCTAACCCCAAAATTGACACCCAATTGAAGTTGAAAACACTTAATGAAATTCATATGGACCATTTTAAATCATCAATTTGGACCTAACCCAACCTTAGCCCAACCTAGACACAAGTCTAACACAACACCCCCAAATTGACCAAATGCCTAAAATCCCTCTAATTGAACCTCCAAATCAATTCAAAATTACTCCAATCCTTTTCAAAACCTTTTGTGAAAATCATCTAAACCAAGTTGATCAATCAATTGAGCTCAATGCCATGGCTAGTCTAACCCAAACCCAACTTCTAGTCATTTTGACCCAAATTAAACCTATGCACCAAAATTGACTTAGCCATCCCAAAGTCACCAAATTGATGACACAAAGACCACCAAGTACACCTTATGTACCAGGCTAAACCCACCTAAACCAGCCAAGGTGAGCTATGGACCAATGGTCTCTTATTTTAAGGATTTTACCCCATATTTGACCTAAATTTGAAATATCTTTGCCATCATTGCTTACCCTTGAGTGTTAATCATAAATAGCGACCCCCTGACCTCTCGGAGCTCAGAGGTGACCAGACTCTAGCCAGCCACCACCTCAGCCACCGAAAATAGCTAGCCAGAAAACCTAAAGTTGAACTCCCCTAACTTGGCTCACTCTAATTGGATGCTTGAGCCTTTCTTCCCTCCACCTCAGCATGCTTTAGCACCAAACTCCCAGCCCTGAGCTCCACCAGGCAGCCATGGCTTTAAATTGTCCTCTCCATAACCAAGGAAGAGTGTACTTAAAACCTTGGGAAAACTCTGCCAAAATCTCACCAGAGCCTCTCCAAACATTCCCAAGTGCAAGCCCCCTACTCTCAACCACTCATAGCCAACCCATAGAGCCAATTTTTTCACTGAAATTTGCCCTAAAAACAAGACATATCTCTCCACTCTTCCACAGTGAACCAAACTTTAATTAATTTTGCACACACTATCCCCACAGTGAAATAAGTTGATTCTCCATCAAATTACCCTCTGAAACAGCCTCTAGGATAGCTCTAGACCAACACCTAAAATTAAGTTTGATCGAAATCATATCTACACAATTCACCAAGGCATAAGACTTCATCTGGAGATTCATTGTACTCAATCAAAGTTACCATAACTATCTGATTGAGGCCTCCCCTCTCAGACAAAGGTATTGAACCTCAACCTTAATTCGAGCTTTTTTTAATTCATTATGCATATTTACTATATTTCATACTATATATACCATATGAATAGGTTTGTCTTGAGTAGATGAAGGTTTAGGAACAAACCCCACGTAATTTGGTTGATTATAGGCGAAGATCTTAAGGTTTTACTGTGAACGGTTCTCAGGTTAGGTCACTTAGGGACGATAACGGAGAGTCGTCCGATCGTGCGTGTAACCAATGAACAGAGGAGACCGAGCTAAACAGACTTTTGGTGTGTGAACCTTAGGCCGCGTGGCAGCTGAGATGGATGGCAGTGATGAATGGGAGCGCGCCACGTGTGAGTTCGGAGCCACCGTAGCTTGACTTGGCGCCACGTATGATAAGTAGAAAATTATGGATTTTCTGAATTATTTTAAATGCCTAAACTTCAAAAATCCATATCTTTCTCTAGAAAAATCATAAAAATAAATAAAAATATCCTCTTGCTCATTGAACAGAGGAGAATAATGTAGATTAAAAATAAAAATTATTTTCTTATTCCTTGATTTTTAATGAATTAAATACCCTCTTGAATATTTTAATTTATTATGATCAAACATTACACACCATGGCTTAAAATTTTGAGGGTTTATTCCTCATGACAGAGACTATGTTTTCTGATTTTTCCAAAGTTATAGGGCATTTCTATGCTTCTAACCCTAATTTTCAATCTAGGGTGACCATTTTGACTATTTTAATTATATAAATCAAAATATCATTTGGAAAATTATGGGAATAACATTAGTAGGTTTCTTACGGTCAGAGAAGTCTAGCAAAAATATAATGATGTCTTGAATTATCTTGTAAATTTCTATAATTAGTTAAATGTAAATATCTTGTGTTAATTTATGTAAATTATATACTTATTCAAAATTGACAAAATCAATCCCATATTTTTCATAAAAATCATATTTATCTACTGTAAAAATTTGAAAATTATTTGATTAAGTTCAAGTATTAAAGTTGATTTTCTAAGATACCTTGTATTTTTGTACAAAAAAAATTATATTAAATTAAATGCACTTCAGAAAATTATGAAAAGTGGTTTTCTGAGTTACTTGTTATCAGAGGCACTTGGGAAAAAATTTATTTTTTTAGAAAATACTTAATTTTTTAGCTTTATTTTGAATTTTAAATGATTAAAAATAATTAAAAATTCCAAAAATATCAAAATTATTCTAAATGTGTCGAGTTGCCCTCTGATCACTTGGGACTTATTAAAATATTTTTCCTAATTTTCCTTAAGTTAAAAATAAATTTTAAACACTTAAAAGTGGATTTTCTTTATTTTCCCATTAAAATAACAACAATAAAAATTTAATTCAACAAATCATGAAATTTTGGCCAAGTATTTCTCTGACCTAGGGAAACCTCTAATAATTTTCCCATATATAAAAAACTTTAATTTGGAAATTTAAATGAATCAATTTCTAAGAAAAAGGCTATTTTTGGGTTTAAATAAATATTTAAATTAGATTAAATTCTGAGAAGTGCACATATTCTCTTCTAATTTTATAATTACCTCATGGATATGACACTCTAAACACTCAAAGTCATTTGAGTTGTGTTTAATGAGTTATGAGGTGAAATGCACCTAAGGGCAAAGTGGTAATTTTAGACTTTGGTGCCTTAATCAAAATTTTGGATTAACCAAGGGAAAATGGGTAATATTGATCATAATAAACATGTTTTGATGATTGAAATACAATGGGATTAAAAGGTAGAAACTAACTCACCACCTTTGCACAACATCAACAAAATCATAATCTTCCTAATCTTCATAATTTAGAAGTCAATTAAGATTAAACGATTCTTAAGTGATGAGCTTAAGCTGGAAAGATGATAGTTTACTTTTCCCAAGCCCAAAGTTAAGGATGATTTTGACTATTTGATAAGAATACATATCACTTAAATCAAAATTTTTATAATCACCATTCTACCTATCATGATTATTTAAGGCTAAGTAATGACCTAGGCTCAATGTCTAAACTCAATTGATTGGATTTAGAAGATGATATGATTGGTGATTAACATCTTTAGACACTACAAGCCTAACCTTAATTGTGGGCACCATAATCTTTAAATGACCTAAACTTGCCTTAGGGGCACCCACTCACGTAACTCTTAAATAAAACATGAATTGATTAATTGAGTATGTTATCCTTAGGATAATTAAATTGTCATGTTTCACTAAGTAACAGGACAGTCACATTTCAACCTCGGATGATTAATGAAAAAATATGATAAGTCCAAAATGAACTCAGAATATTTCAAGAGATGTTCAAGATGGTCAAGGGTCGTGCCTCGAGCATTTTTGAAATCTATTGGACATTCTGAAGGGCAAATTGAACTTTTCATATCTTTGTTCTAGGATCTTTTGAGATTAAATAAAGTCATAACTTGTGGTTTGGTAGCTAAACCTTTGTTGACCTCACTTTTGGTTGAGGTCTAGAAACTTCTTTAGTAGCTTAGGTCTAGCTATAGGACTTTCCTACTGACTAGTCTTAGAAAACTAGAAAAGGTACCCTCACTTAGAAAATCAAAACTCTTCTCTTTACTCAACTTGAAGTTCCACATATTGATCCCAACCTCTTACAATTAGTAGGTAAGATCATTATGAAGAAACTCAAGGAGAGTTCCTATAGGACTACTTGGTCTTAGGATTGACCCTGAGTGTTGGTTTGGAGTTAAGGTACACAATATCCTCACAATACCCTGGCTAAAACCAATACATAAGAACCCAAANAAAGAATAGAAATCATTTGACACTGATAATGAAATTACAGAAAGTTTCCCTAATGAACAACTTTATAATATTAATGAGTGAAAAATACCATGGCATGCTGATATTGTTAACTATATTGTAAGTGATATTTTTCCACCTATGCTGACATTACAACAACAAAGGAAGTTCATTCATGATGCGAAAGCATATTTTTGGGATGAGCCTTATTTATATAAATAATGTAAGGATCAGATTATGAGAAGATCTGTACCTTATGAAGAAATTGAGTTGATCATTCAGAAATGTCATGATTCTGAATTTGGAGGACATTTTCGGATTGATAAAACTGCTTATAAAATTTTACAAGTTGGATTTTATTGGCCTATTATCTTTAGAGATGTTTATAGATACATAAAAACTTGTGATCGATGTCAACGAGTAGGCAATATATCTGGAAGAAATGAAATGCCTATGAATTTCATGTTAGAAGTTGAGATCATTGACGTTTGGGGATTAGATTTTATGGGACCATTTATTCCTTCATTTGGGAACTTATATATATTAATTATAGTAGACTACATTTCTAAATGGATTGAAGCACAAGCTTTACCTCGTTGTGATCCTAAAAGTGTTTCAAGATTTTTAATGAAAAATATTTTCACTTGATACGGAATGCCTAGAATGGACGGAGGATTCCATTTTAGAAATAAGTACATTCAGAGATTGACAGAAAAATTTAATATTATTCATAGAATCTCTACTTCCTATCATCCTCAAACCAGTGGGTTAGCTGAAGTTTCTAATAGAGAGATTAAACAAATATTGAAAAGACTGTAAACCTTAGTAGAATAGATTAGTCCACTAGATTGGATACTGCATTATGGGCTTACAGGACTGCTTATAAAACTCCTATNGTGAGGAAGTCTTCGAGAGATTGTAAAAGTAGCAGGAAAGTGAGAGATTTCTTAGTTCTTGCCGCTTTAAAGGAGAATTCTGTGTGTTGTAAAGAAAGGAAGAGATTCAAAAGAAACTTCGAGGAGTTTTCTTGGGGAGAAATTAGAGATAAGTTGTATTTACTTATTGAAGTTTGTATGACTTTGCTTTTATATATAAATTGCAGGTTTTGTTGTTTCTTCTCCATGAGTTCTGAGTAGTTTTCTTTGTCTTGAGATTGTGTGAAATGGTGATTTGAATTGATTGTGCCATGAGAATGTTAAAGAAGTTGTGATGATCTTTTCACTTCAATATTAATTTACTTTCATTATGGTCAATTGATTTGTTAAAATATGTTGAGTTTTACAATTAAAGTGAAGATTACATCCAAGATTTAGGGAGGTCAAAGTCCTTGAAAGTTGGGTGCAAATAAATAGGGAAATAAAAATTATCGAGCATAGAATTGGAGATTTTAGAGTGACAGGTTAAAATCCTCAATTTGGTCCTATCGTTTGGGTGTTTAAGTGTAGATGTTAGCCCTCAGGCAAGGGGAACGTGGGAACTCCGAAGTGAGAGCCGGTATCCTCCCAACCTAGCAGCAGATTCAATAACCAAGCATAGGATTAGTTAATGTTCATTATGCCTGGTCCAAATGGTAAAGAATAGGTATGCTCCTATTTGGCACAATACAATTTGAACTGATTCAATTTATCCATTTCACTTAAACTTCTTGACAAGGAGAAGGATGTTTTTTTATATATTGAGCTTCACATTAGAAACTTTATTAGTAGAATTAGTTAATTAAGAGTATTAAAATTACATTTTTTTTTAAAAAGCCTATTAGTGACAAATAGTCAATTTGAACTATATTGTTGTGATTAAGTATTGATTTTTTAAAATCTTAGTTCAAAGCCTCTAATATTACTCCCTGTGGGATTGATATCCAGGACTCCATTAAAGCCCTGTATTACTTGAGTGATACGTATACTTGTGTTGATAAGTGTGACTTTGCAATTATTGAATATTTTATACACATCTTTATCAAATCTATAACGTATACTTGCATTGATAAAGGATCGATATCCAGGACTCTATTAGAGCCCTGTATTACTTGAGCGATACGTATACTTGCATTGATAAGTGTGACTTTGCAATTATTGAATATTTTATACACATTTTTATCAAATCTATAACCTTTGTCAAGTTTTTGGCGCCGTTGCCGGGGACTTAAATCTTCTAGCAACAGTATCAAATTCTTGTATTTTTAAGCATAGTCAAGTTTTTGGCGTCGTTGTTGGGGATTTAAATCTTCTAGAAGTAGTATCAAATTCTTGTATTTTTAAGCATATATAAAGTCGCTGTCAAGTTTTTGGCGCTGTTGCCGGGGAGTAAAAATTAGATTTAAAAAAAATCATAATTAGGACTATTAGAAAACTTTTACTTGAATTACAATTTATTTTCATATTTAGTTAACTATTTTTCTGTCTACTGATTTCAATTATACGCGTAAATTTGGACCTAAAAATCTTATACCCTATGATATGGAATTAGAACGCATTGTTAGGAGAATTAGAAAACTAAGAAAAGAACCTAGAAATCCTGACATAATGGAAAATAATGTGAACAATCGAGGAATAGAAAATGAACATCAACCTAGACCTCTACGAGATTTTGCAAATCCTACCGCAGGTGAAATTCACTTATCTATCCAAAATCCTGATGTACCTGCTAATTCATTTGAACTCAAACCTACTATTATCCAAATGGCACAAAATAATTAATTTTGAGTTACACCAAATGAAGATCCTAATTTACACCTCGCTAGTTTTTTAAGATTTTGAGCTACCTTTAAATATGACAGAGTTTCGAACGATGTTGTTAGACTAGACTTTTTTCTTTTTTCACTTAGAGATAAGGCTAAGATGTGGTTAAATTTGTTAGCACTTGGATCTATTAGAACTTGGAGAGAACTTTCATAGAAATTTCTATCCAAATATTTCCCTTCATCCAAAACTGATAAACTTAGAAATGACATAACATCATTTTCTCAGATTGATAGAGAGTCGATATATGAAACTTGGGAGAGATTTAAAGTTCTTCTTAGGAGGTGCCCTCATCATTCGTTACCAAATTGGTTGTTAATTCAAACTTTTTACAATGGATTAGTGGGATCTCTTAGATCGATTATAGATGTTGTGGCTAGTGATTCTTTAATGTCAAAACCTTTTGATGAGGCTTATTTGTTAATAGAAGAGATGGATACCAATAATTTTCAATGGCCCTCTGAAAGGGTAAATCATAAAAGAGTAGCTAGTATCCATGATTCTGATGCAATATCTTTCTTAGATTCACAGATTGCTACAATATTAAAAAAATTAGATCATTATGGAATAAATTATTCTCCAATACCTACTATGATGGAAGAGAATTCATCTAGGCAATTTGTGGATGTTCAACCTTCTTGTGAGAATTTAAATGCTATTAACAATAGACCCAACAATCCTTATTTGAACTATTATAACCCAGGTTGAAAGAATTATCCTTACTTTAATTGGAATAACAATTCTTCTACAAATCAACAATGGGCAAACAACCCAGTAAACCCATGAAAATTCATCCAACCAAGGAAATGTTAATTATAGACCTTCTTATCCTCCAGTATTTAACAGTAACACTCAATTTAAGGAAAAGAACTTGTCTATGGAAGAGCTGATACTGAACATTGGTCAACAATTTCAGAATCAAGGAAATCAATTATAAATTCAAGGAAACCAGTTACAAAATCAAGGAACTGCTATCAAGAATATTGAAAATCAATTGGGACATATCGTTACTGCGCTTAGTAAAACATTGGGAACTTTTCCTAGTCCTATGGAACCAAATCCTAAAGATCAAGGAAAAGAACTGATAAAAGTGATGCAATTATGAAGTGGAAAAGAATTGGAAACATGAGTGCAGAAAGAAATAGAAACTAAAAAAGAAAAGGTGGATACAGATAAAGAAAAGGATCATAAATACTCAGATTTAGAATGTCCACTTACATCAATGAAAATTACTGTGGAGAAACCTCCACCACTGTTTCCTCAAAGATTAAAGCAACACAAAAAGGATAAACAATTTTTCAAGTTTATAGAAATTCTTAAGAAATTAACGGTAAATATTTCTTTCCTAAAAGCTTTAGAGCAAATGGCCAATTATGTGAAGTTTATGAAAGATATTCTAAATAATAAAATGAATTTCACTGATAATGAGACTGTTGTACTAAACATAGAGTGTAGTGCAATTTTTCAGAAAAAGCTTCCTGAAACATTAAAAGATCTAGGTAGTTTCACTATACCATGTGTTATCGGTGAAAGATTTTATGGAAGAGCTTTATGTGATTTGGGAGCGAGCATTAAACTTATGCCTCTATCAATTTTTAAAAGATTGGGATTAGGAGAAGTCTCACCTACTTCTGTAACTCTTCAGTTAGTAGATAGTTCAGTTACTTATCCTAAAGGAGTTATAAAGGGTGTGTTAGTAAAAGTTGATAAATTTATCTTTCCTGTGGATTTTATTGTTTTAGATATGGAGGGGAAATACCTATAATTTTAGGGAGACCTTTTTTAGCTTCTGGAAGAGCTATGATAGATGTTCAAAAGGGAGAATGAACTATGAGAGTTAATAATCAAGAAGTGACTTTTAACATTGCAAAATATATAAAGTACCCTATTGTTGAAAGCGATAATAAATGTTTTTGCATGGAAATTAGTGAACATCTATTGAATGAGCATTTTAAAGAATATTTTGAAGAGAAAAAAAATAAATATGAAGTTACTTTGGACAAAATAGAAAATGAAGAATTAGATTATGTTCAAGGAAGATTTAAGATGCTGGATATTACAGAAAATGCTGAAAAGAATCTAGTTTCATCAATTATAAAACCACCTGATCTTGAGTTGAAAGCATTGCCTAACCACTTGAAGTATGTGTTTCTGGGAAACTCATCTACATTACCTGTTATTATATCTTCAGAGTTAAATGATTTGCAAGAGCAAAGATATTTAGATACATTAAAAAGATATAAGAAAGCTTTTGGTTGGACCTTTGATAATATTAAAGGAATCAGTCCTTCGATTTGTATGCACAGAATTATACTGGATGAATAATATAAACCAAGAGTTGATCCACAAAGGAGATTAAACCCAATGATGAAAGAAGTAGTAAAGAAGGAAATTTTGAAATGGTCGGACACTGGAATTACATATCCTATTTCGAATAGTGCTTGGGTAAGTCCAATTCATTATGTTCCTAAGAAAGGAGGGGTGACGGCTGAAGCACAAGAGAATAATGAATTAATNATATATATCCTATTTCAGACAGTGCTTGGGTAATTCCAATTCATTGTGTTCTTAAGAAAGGATGGGTGACTACTGAAGCACAAGAGAATAACGAACAGACAAGTTATTGGGTGGCGTATTTGCATTGATTATAGAAATATAAACACTGCCACTAGGAATGATCACTTCCCTTTATTATTCTTAGACCAAATAATGGATAGACTTGTTGGGCACAAATATTTTTATTTTTTAGATGGATATACGGACTACCATCAAATTCCTATTGCTCCTAAGGTTCATGAAAAGACAACATTTAATAGTCTTTTAGGAACTTTTGCTTTTTCAAAGGATGCCTTTTGGATTATGTAATGCACCTGCAACATTCCAGAGATGTATGATGTCTATATTTAGTAAGTTAATTAATGATGAAATAAAAGTGTTTATGGATGATTTCTCTGTATTTGGAACATCATTTGATGCATGCTTAAATAATTTTGAAAAAATTTTGGAGTTATGCGAAAGAACTAATTTAGTTCTAAATTGGGAGAAATGTCAATTTATGGTTGCAGGAGGAGTTGTGTTAAGGCATAACATTTTGGAAAATGTATGGAAGTAGATCCTGCAAAAATTCAAGTTATATCTAAATTAGCACCACCTACTAATGTAAGAGGGGCTAGAAGTTTTTTTGGACATGTTGGTTTTTATAGACGTTATATTAAAGATTTTTCAAAAATTACCAAACCTCTATGCCAACTTTTAGAAAAAGACAAGAAATTTTCGTTTACTAAGGACTGATGTGCGATGCTAGTGATTATGCTATTAGCTTTGAGTTATTAAAAGAAAAGCTAATCACAACCCCTATAGTAGTTTCACCTAATTGGGAGAAACCATTTAAACTGATGTGCGATGCTAGTGATTATGCTATTAGAGCTGTTCTTGGACAAAGACGACAAGATTTTTAAGGTTATATACTACGCTAGTAAAACTCTTAATGATGCTCAAATTAACTACACTGTTATTGAAAAAGAGTTACTGGCTATTATGTATGCTTTTGACAAATTTAGATCTTTTTTAATTGCGACTAAATGTGTTGTGCACACTAAGCACTCTGTTATTAAAATTTGATGCAAAAGAAGGATGTCAAACCAAGGTTAATTAGATAAATACTTTTCATGCAAGAATTTGATTTTATGGTTATTGATAGAAAGGGAACTGATAATCAAATTGCTGATCATGTTATTGATAGAAAGGGAACTGATAATCAAATTGTTGATCATTTGTCAAGATTAGAAAATCAGGATTATCTGACACTGACAATGAAATTACAGACAATTTCTCGAATGAACAAATTTATAATAATAGAAAGAGAACTGATAATCAAATTGCTGATCATTTGTCAAGATTAGAAAATCAAGAATTAAACACCGACAATGAAATTATGGACAGTTTACCTGGTGAACAACTCTATAATATGAATGAGTGGAAAATACTATGGTATGTTGATATTGTAATTATATTATAAGTGATATTTTGCCACCTATGCTGACATTGCAAAAAAAAGAAAACTCAATCATGATGTGAAAGCATATTTTTGGGATGAGCCTTATTTATTAAAATAATGTAAGGATCTTATTGTGAGAACATGTGTACCTTATGAAGAAACTGAACTAACCATTCAGAATGGTCATGATTCTGAATTTGAAGGACATTTTGGAACTGATAAAACTGCTTAAAAAATTTTACAAGCCGAATTCTATTGGCCTACTCTCTTTAGAGATGTTTAAAGATACATAAAAACTTGGGATCAATGCCAACGAGTAGGCAATATATATAGAAGAAATGAAATGCCTCTGAATTTCATGTTAGAAGTTGAGATCTTTGATGTTTGGGGATTGTATTTCATGGGACCATTTATTCCTTCATCTGGGAACTTATACATATTAGTTGCGGTAGACTACGTTTCAAAGTGGATTGAAGCACAAGCCTTACCTCGTTGTGACGCTAAAAGTGTTTCAAGATTTTTAATGAAAAACATTTTCACTAGATACAGAATGTTGAGAGTGATTATAACTGATGGAAGATCCCATTTTAGGAATAAATACAATCATAGATTGGCCGAAAAGTTTAATGTTATTCATAGAATCTCTACTTCTTATCACCCTCAGACTAGTGGGTTAGTTGAAATTTCTAATAGAGAGATTAAATAAATACTACGGAAGACTGTAAACCCTAGTGGAGTAGATTGGTCTACTAGACTGGATACTGCATTATGGGCTTACAGGACTGTTTATAAGACTCCTATTGGAATGACTCCTTATAGGCTAATTTTTGGAAAGACTTGTCACTAAACCGTAGAATTGGAGCATAAAGCGTATTGGGTGATTAAAAAATTTAATTATAATTTGAAAGATGCCGGTGAGAAAAGATTGTTACAAATGAATGATTTAGAAGAATTAAGAAATGAATCTTATGATAACGGCATAATTTATAGGGAGAAACTAAAGTTATAGCATGATCGGAAGATTAACCAAAAGAACTTTGAACCAGGACAAGAAGTTTTGCTTTACAATATAGTTGAAGTTATTTCCTTGAAAATTGAAGTCTCGTTGGTTAGGACCCTTTACTGTGGCTTGAGTTTTTACTTACGGAGCTGTTGAAACTGAAGATCAAATGTCTGAGAATAGATTTAAAGTAAATGGACACAGATTAAAGCCGTATTTTGTGGGTAAAAGACCAAATTTTAAAGAGGTTTAATGGTCAATCAACCGTAATAATATTTGAATAGGTCAGGCTGACGACGTTAAACCAAGCGCTTTATGGAAGGCAACCCATAGTTATATTTATTTTTCATATGATTATAATATTTTTGTTTGAAATTATCATTAGTTTGTGGCAGTATTGAACTCTATTACTCGTATTTACCCTTGAACCATCATAAAAATTAGATCCATAGAGAAAATTGGAACGCATTCAGACCAAAGCAAAACTGTGAAATTTTTTCCTTGGGCGCCGACGGCGAGCTCGACGCCACCGACGACAGGTTTTTCCCGAGAGTCCAGATAATTAATTCTCAAGGCTTGCCAACGGCACCATCGATGCTGTCAATGGTGAGAATGACGAGATGATAGTTTTCAGAGTTTGAAATGCCAGATTTTGGTAGTTTTAGGTGAGATTTACTCCCTATAAACTTCTAAACTCGGTTCTTAAATTCATATTAACCAAAAACAAATTAAAAGTCCACCAAATTTATCCTTATGGCTTCCAATTCTATTGAAAACCCTAGATTTTGAGTGTTCAATGGGAAAAAAAAGATCATTTTGATCACTCGGGACATATCGAAGGAAGTTTGATACGATTGATGAGAAACATGGGATTGATAGAAGAGAACTCTCTTGAAGAATTCCCATACGAACTCTTCTATAACCTCTTCATTCATGTTCAATCGATGGGCAATATCAGAGGAGAAACAAGCACTAAATCGGAGGAGTAGTAGATTTACTTTACTACCTAGATGTTTATGTGTGTGATTTGATTTGAACTTATATATTTGCTTTACTTTCAAATTTTGATTATAGATCTTGGTATAGTTGAGACTGAGCATAGAATGTTTATTTTCTAGATTGTGATGCTGAATTGATGTATTAAGGTTGAGAAAATACCAAACTTATGTGTGTAGTGTAACGTGTATTGTAACCCTTAAATTTTCTATATAATTGTGATGTTTTGTGTTGTGAATGTTTATTTGTGTTAGTACATCATTTAATCACTGTATGTCTAGAATGATTGAACGGATGTGACGAGGCTTGAAATTGATCAAAATTGCAAAAATCTAGAAATTGAACCAAATTTGAAAATCTCGCCGACGGCGCCATTGACGCCGCCGACGGTGATTTTTTCCTGAGACTTAGGCTATTTAATTCAACAGAGCTCGCCGACGATGCTGCAGACCCCACCGACTGTGAGATATCGAAAAAACACTTTTAACCACAATTTTGAGCAGTCAAAACTATTCATCATCCCCTTCCTCTTAAAAAACAAAAAATTTAATCTAGGGCTTGAAGATCTTGGATTTGGGGCTATTTCAAAGCGTTTAGACACTGGATTTTATCATCCCTCGGTAAGAGCTTCACTCTAAGCTAAAAATATTTGATTTTCACCTTGAATTTCTTCCACATTGAAGAGATCCGAAAATAAAATTGAGATTGTGGAGAAAATATTTGGAAGAAATTCATGGAATGACCAGGGAGACAAGGATATAGTATGGGTTTTTGATATATGATAGTGATTGATGTGCTTTTGTTTTGTGATTCTGTGATAGAGATAGATGTATGTTTGTTTGTACTTTCATTTTATTCTATATATTTTTTTTTTGCAGTTAGATAAATTTTAATTATTGTTATAAATGTTTAGTGTTGTAGTTGAAATTTGCATGTGTAGTTANCTAGTAGAATTGTGGAGTGTAATGTGATTTTTATTCTTATGTTAGGCTTGCTTAATGTTTTAGTTTTATACTTATTTCAATATTTCATTACCTAGAAATTCCTCTAATGATTTATATGTGTAGAATGCTCCTAATATTACAGACCAGGTGAAGTAAAAATTTAAGAAGACCTACAGAAATTTCAGAATGATGAAAATGCCTACAATACTAAGGTATAATTTATATTTATAGTTTTTCGTTCCACCTGTATATTTTATATTGAAAAATTTAAGTTTGGGGGAGGGAAGAAAAAGATTAACTATTAAATGTCCTCTATTTCAATNATGATGTGTTAGTGAAATATTGTGTCTGTATAATGTCTAGTTTTGTACTTATTTCAAAATTTCATTACCCAGCAAATTCTCTATTGCTAATATTACAGACCAGTTAAAGTAAAAATTTTGAGAAGGAACTGCAAAGATTTTAGAAAGATGAAAATGCCTAAAGTACTGAGGTATGATTTATATTTAGAACTTTTCTTTCCACGTGTATCATTCCATATTGGAAAATTTAAGTTTGGGGGAGGGAAGAAAAGTATTAACTATTATATGTTCTCAATTTAAATATTTTCAAAAATNGCTTAAGATAATTAGTATAAGAGAATAAGATTATAGTTAACTATTTAAAGTAAAGGAAACTATATTTTGAAGTGTTAAGAATTTGGAAATTCCTTTGAGAAGAAAAGATTGGGGCTCAATGATGTAAAAACTATGAAATATTTATAAGGTAAAGGATGACTTTGAGTTTCAAATTTAGGGAAAGAAAAGTGAAGTTCAAAATCATTAAAGGCTATCCAAATATAGTGTTGAGTTTCAAATTTAGGGAAAGAAAAGTGAAGTTCAAAATCATTAAAGGCTATCCAAATATAGGATGGTGCTCAATGATGTAAAAACTATGAAATATTTATAAGGTAAAGGAATGCTTTGAGTTTCATCTGAAAATTCATTTGAGAAGAAAAGATTGGGACTCAATGATGTAAAAACTATGAAATATTTATAAGGTAAAGGAATGCTTTGAGTTTCAAATTTAGGAAAGAAAAGTGAAGTTCAAAATCATTAAAGGCTATCCAGTTCTTTGAGTTTCAAATTTAGGGAAAGAAAGGTGAAGTTCAAAATCATTAAAGGCTATCCAGATTTTTGAGTTTCAAATTTAGGGAAAGAAAAGTGAAGTTCAAAATCATTAAAGACTATCCAGATACTAATCCTCACTTAAAAAAGGAAAAAGAAAGGATTGAAAACAATCCCTAAAAAGAAAAGAAAAATATATAGGATTGAAAGCAATCCAAATGAAAAAGAGAAAAGAAAAGAACTGAAATGAAAAGAAAAAATATATAGGATTGAAAACAATCCAAATGAAAAAAGAGAAAAGAAAGAAAAAAAAAAAGAAAAATATATAGGATTGAAAGCAATCCAAATGAAAAAGAGAAAAGAAAGAAAAAAAAAATGGAAAGTGAGGAGAAGCTTGAGGATATGCCTAATAAAAAATTGGCTTCACTAGACCTTCCTGAAGTGAGGAGAAGCTTGAGAGGATATGCCTAATCAAAAAGCTTCACTGGACCTACCATGAAAGTGAGGAGAAGCTTGAGGATATGCCTAATCAAAAATTGGCTTCAGTGGACCTACCTAATGGGAGGATATGCCTAATCAGGGACCTATTTAAAGGGAAAACTTAAAAACATTCCTGAACTTATATTTATGGAGTAGGTCTTTTACTAGTAGAGTTCTCATGAAGGTCCTATCTNTCTAAAGGGAAAAATTAAAAACATTCCTGAACTTATATTTATGGAGTAGGTCTTTTACTAGTAGAGTTCTCATGAAGTTCCTATCTTTTAGATATTCAAAGTGACTTAATATTACAACATATAGTCATTCTTGAAATAAATAGAAGACTAGAATTCTTAAACTTGATGACTAGATATTCTTGTGGCTACAGAGTTAATTTAATTACTTGAATTTTTTCTGAAAATCTCACTCTGATATTTATTTAAATCAAACTTATAGTATTTCTGAATTAAAATTTTACTGCAATAGATCATAACTTTTATATAGTAANCTGTTAAACTTGATGACTAGATATTCTTGTGGCTACAGAGTTAATTTAATTACTTCAATTTTTTCTAAAAATCTCACTCTGATATTTATTTAAATCAAAATTATAGTATTTCTGAATTAAAACTTTACTGCAATAGATCATAACTTTTATATAGTAATAAAAATACTTGAGGACAAGTAATAGTTAAGTTTGGGGGATTTTGACCCAAGGAAAACATGTTGAGATTTTCATACCTATTTTATACTATTTTTTNCTCACTATAGTATTTACTTAAATTAAACAATTAGTATTTCTAAATTAATACTTTACAAAAGTAGATCATAACTTTTATGTAGTACTAAATTACTTGAGGACAAGTAATAGTTAAGTTTGGGGGATTTTGACCAAAGGAAAATATGTTGATTTTCATACCATATTTTAAATTGATTTTGATGATATTGCACTTTAAAGAAAAGGTATTTTTGATATTTTGTTGCAAGTATGTTGAATTATGGTCATTGGAGCAAAAAGATGCAAAAAAGAGCAAATTAGGAGCAAAAAGTACCAGAAAATTAAGATTTGATCTTGGGCGCCGACGGCGGGCTCGACGTCGCCGACAAATGGTTTTTCGTGAGAGTCCAGAATTAAATATTCTAGAAGGCCGCCGACGACACCATCGAGACCGCCGATGGCGAGTACGTCGGTTCTCTCAACAGATGCATTTAATGTGGATGATTTTTGAACGGACGCTTGGGCAACTCTTGAAAACTCTTCTACAACTTTAAAAGAAACATTTGGAGGCCGAAAAAGGGGGAGTTCGTTGAGTTTTTTTTTGTTTGTGGTGCCCATTAGAGTATAGAGAGTGGTTAGTATTGTGAGGAATTCTTTGAGAGATTGTAAGAGTGGAAGGAAAGTGAGAGATTTCTTCCTCTTTGCCGCTTTGAAGGAGAATTCTGTGTGTTGTAAAGAAATGAAGAGATTCAAAGGAACTTCGAGGAGTTTTCTTGGGGAGGAATTAGAGATAAGTTGTATTTACTTATTGAAGTGTATGACCTTACTTTTATTTATAAATTCCAAGTTTTGTCGTATCTTCTCCATGAGTTCTGAGTAGTTTTCTTTGTCTTTCTCCTTTTCTTGAGATTTTGTGAAATGGTGATTTGAATTGGTTGTGCCATGAAAATGTTAAGGAAGTTGTGATAATCTTTTCACTTCAATCTTAATTTACTTTCAATCTAGCCAATTGATTTGTTAAAATATGTTCACTTTTACAACTAAATTGAAGATTACATCCAAGATTTAGGGAGGTCAAAGTCCTTGAAAGTTAGGTGCAAATAAATAAGGAAATAAAAATTATTGGGTGTAGAATTGGAGATTTTAGAGTGACAGGTTAAAATCCTCAATTTGGTCCTATTGTTTGGGTGCTGAAGTATAGATTTTAGCCCTCAAGCAAGGGAAACATGGGAGCTCTGAAGTGAGAGCCGGTATCCTCCCAACCTAGCCGCAGATTCAGTAACCAAACATAGGATTAGTCAATGTTCTTTATGCCTGGTCCAAAGGGTAAGGAATAGTTATTATCCTATTTGGCATAATAAAATTTGAATTGATTCAATTTATCCATTCACTTATATTTCTTGACAAGGAGAAGGATGCTTTCTTATATATTAAACTTCACATTAGAAACTTTATTAAGTTAATTAAGAGTTTATAAAAATTACATTTTTATTTCAATTGCCTTTTAGTGACATATATGCAATTTGAACTATATTGTTGTGATTAAATATTGATTTTTTAAAATCTTAGTACGTAGCCTCTAATATTACTCCCTGTGGGATCGATATCCAGGACTCCATTAGAGCCCTGTATTACTTGAGCGATACGTATACTTGCGTTGATAAGTGTAACTTTGCAATTATTGAATATTTTATACACATCTTTATCAAATCTATAACCACTATCAAGTTCTTAGCGCCATTGCATGGATTTAAATCTTCTAGCAGCTGTATCAAATTCTTATATTTTTAAGCATATATAAAGTTGCTATCACTCTCTCCAGTAAATGGCATAAAGGCTTAGCAAACTTTGAAAAGACTTTAACATATTGTCTGTAGAATCCAGCATGTCCTAAAAAACTCCTAATTTTCCTTACATTTATTGGATAAGGTAAATTAGTGATCACTTGAATTTTAGCACGATCTACTTCCATAGCATTTTATGATATTTGATGACCAAATATAATTCCTCCTGCTACCATAAATTGGCATTTTTTCCCAATTAAGGACTAAATTTATTTCTTCACAGTGCTTAAGAACTTTAGATAAATGTTTTAAATATGAGTCAAATGAAGTTCCAAACACTTAAAAGTCATCCAAAAAGATTTCAATCCTTTTTTTCAATTAAAGCACAAAAATTGCCATCATACATCTTTGAAACGTAGCAGGGGCATTACATAAACCAAAGGGCATTCTTCTAAAAGAAAAAGTACCATAAGGACTGGTAAATGTTATTTTCTCTTGACCCTCAAAAGCAATTTAAATTTGGTGATAACCAATATATCGACCTAGAAAACAAAAGTATTTATGCTCGGCTAATTTTTCCATCCTTTGATCTAGAAAGGGAAATAGAAAATGATCTTTCCTAGTGGAAAGATTTAATTTTCTATCATCAATGAATATTCTCCACCCTGTAACTTTTCTAGTAGGTATTATCTCATTATGTTCATTTACAGTTACAATTACTCCTCCTTTCTTAGGAATGCAATGAATTGGACTAACTCATGCACTATCTAAAATAGGGTAGATAATTCCAGCATCTAACCAATTTTAAAATTTCTTTCTTAACAACTTCTTTCATAACAGTATTCAGTCTCTTTTGCGGACTAGCCTTGGGTTTGCAGTTCTCTTCCATATAAATTCTATGCATCCAAATTGAAGGACTGATTCCTTTAATATCAACAATTGTCCATCCAAAGACTTTCTTAAAATTTTTTAGAATTTTCATCAACCTTTCTTCTTCTATTGTTAATTTTAAGGAAATTATAACAGGTAACGTAGAGGAATCTCCTAAAAAGGCATATTTTTAATGATAAGGAAGTAACTTCAACTCTAGTTCTGGAGGTTTTTCAATAGATGGACAAAATAATTTGTCGAAAACTTCAAAACTTTCTCGAACATAGCTTGAATCTTCCTTAAGATATCTTCACATTGATCTAATTCCTCTTCTTGCACGTGTTCCGAATTTTTTTCTTCAAATTAATCTTCATAAGTAGTCTTGAAATGACATTCACTTAGATATCTTATAACATCCATTCTAAAATACTCATCATCTTTAACTTTTGTAGGGTATGTCATTGATCTTGAAATGATAAAAGTAACATTTTGATCATTGACATGCATTGTGAATTCCCCTTTTTGCACATCTATCATTACTCTTCCTATGGCTAGGAAAGGTGTCCCCAAAACGATAGGTATCTCTTTATCTTCCTCCATATATAGCATAATGAAATCAATAGGAAAGATAAATTGATCCACATTCACTAGGACATCTTCTATAACTCGTTTAGGGTATGTTATCAAACGATTTGCTAACTGCAGAGTTATAGTAGTAGGGGTTATTTCTCCAAATCCCAATCTTTTAAATATTGATATTGGCATAAGGTTAATGCTTGCACCTAAATCACATAAAGATTTCTCAAAAAATATGTCTGCTATTGCACATGAAATTCTAAAGCTACCAGGATCTTTAATCTTTTCAGAAAGCTTCTTTTGAATTATCGCACTGCACTCCTCACTAAGTGCAACAGTGTCATTATCTTCAAACTTCCTTTTTCTGTTTAGAATATCCTTCATAAACTTTACATAGCTCCACATTTGTTCTAAGGCTTCAATAAATGGAATATTAATTGTAAGCTTCTTAAATATTTTCAAAAATTTTGAAAATTGCTTTTCCAGCTTCTGCTCGCTAAGTCTCTGAGGGAATGGAGGTGGTGGTTTTTCCAAATCAATTTTCAGCGGACAAATAGGTCTCTCAGAATCTTTTGAAGCATCCTCTTTTGATTCTTTAATTTCTTCTCTCTCTACTTCAATTTCTTTTAAAACCCGACCTTCCAACTCTCTTCTGCTTCTAAGTTGAACGACGTTTACTTGTTCTTTATTCTAGTCTTTTGGATTTGATTCAGTGTTATTAGGAAGTGTTCCTTAGGATCTATTACTTAATGAATTTGCAATTTGCCCAAGTTGATTCTCGATATTTCTAATTATAGCTTCTTAACTTTGTAATTGTTTTCCCATTTGTAACATTACTTCTTCTATAGACAACTTCTTCTCCTTAAACTGTGTATTACTGTTGAAACCTGGCGGATAAGTAGATCTATAATTATTATTCTCTTGGTTGTTCCAGTTTCCCAATGGGTTTTCTTGGTTGTTCCCCCATTGCTGATTATTACCACCCAAATTGTTATTCCAATTAAAGTTGGGATGGTTCTTCCAACCTGAATTATAATAATTGGAATATGGGTTGTTTTGCTTATTATTTATGGTATTCAAAGTTTCTAATGATGCTTGAGAATCTACAATTTGGCCTAATGAATTCTCTTCAATCATGGAAATTGGTTGAGAAAAATTCATTCCAAATTGGTCTAACTTCCTTGAAATTGCAGCAACTTGATTTTCTAACATGGTAAATGCATCAGATTCATGAATGTTGGCTACTTTATTAGAATTTACCCTCTCAGAAGGCCATTGAAAATTATCAGTAGCCATTTCTTCAATTAATGCATAGGCGTCATGAAATGGTTTTGACATCAATGAACCACCAGCAGCGACATCGATAATTAATCTTAGAGATCCAACTAATCCCTTATAAAATGTTTGAATTTTTAACCAATCTAGTATAACATGGTGTGGACAATTTCTTAAGAGTTCTTTAAGTCATTCCCATGCTTCATAAACAGATTCCCCTTCAAACGGATTACAAGATGTAATAATATTTCTAAGCTTTCCAATTTTTTATGGTGGAAAATATTTAACATGGATTTTTTTTGCTAAATCACCCCAAGTTCTGATAGATCTAGGTGCTAACCAATTCAACCACATCTTAGCTTTACCCCTCAGAGAAAAAGGAAATAACCTAAGTCTTATGGCATCATCTGATACACCATCATATTTAAATGTAGCGCCCAATTCTAGAAAATTGGCAAGATGTAAATTTTGATCTTCAGTTGGCGATCCTCCAAACTGATTATTTGATATCATTTGGATAATAGCAGGTTTAAGCTCAAATGAATTAACCACTAGGGTTTTTTAATACTACAATGAAGTTCATCTACAGTAGGGTTGGCATAATCTCTTAAAGGTCTAAACTCTTGATGAATTTCAACATTTTGATTATTTTGGTCTGCCATTCCTATAATTTTTTGGATTTTTCAAAATTTTTAAATTTTTTGGTTTTTATGATTTTTCTAATAGTTCTTTCTAATTCAGAATTGTAGGGCACTAGTCATTCAGAACCTGAACTACACATATACTAACATATAATAAAATAAATAAAACAAAATAAAATAAGATAAGATAACTTAAAGTTTAAATAAGACTTTCCAAAAATAAAAATTTAGCTTTCGATTCCTCGGCAACGGTGCCAAAAACCTGATCCCTTAATACTGCTAATATGTCAAGTACAATGATAATTCAGATTATATTACACTTATATTTCCTTACTTTACAACAAAACCAAACACTTGATCTTAAAGAAAAATAAGAATTTAACTTTTAATTTATATATATTAGGAAACTACGCAAGTAAACGTATCGTTATCAAGTAATACAAGACTTTGTGATTAAGACGTAAATATCAAACCCAAAGGGAAATTATATAATATGCACTTTTAGAAAACTTTCTATTTTTAAAAAGACAATTACTTAAACTGAATATATTTTGCAGTAATAAAAATTCAAATATTTTTGATATTTTGACAAAACAGTAACAACTTAAAAAGATAACTAAAGTTTTGTAGATGAAAAGCACTTAATAAGAAAAAAATCTTTCTTCTTATCATGAATCAGTAATAAGTATAGGAATTTTGCTATGGAAGTATGCAAATTGTGTTGTTCCAAATATGAACAATAATATTCTTTACCCTTACTAGAAATGCTATAAAGAACATTGGCTGATTTAAAATTTGAATAGTTCTGAAGACAGGCAAGGCAGGGAAGATACTAGCTCTCACTCTAGAGTTCACTCGATTCCCTCCACCTGGGGGCTAACATCTCGTATNTTTAGAAACTTTCTATTTTTAAGAAGATAATTATTTAAACTAAAGTTGATTCTTGCAGTAATCAAAATTTAAATATTTTTGGTATTTTTAATATTTTGATAGAACAATAATAATTGAAAAAGATAACTAGAGTATTTGCAGAACAAAGGCACTAAAGATGAAAAATATTTTTCTTCTTATGATGAATAAGTAATAAGTAATAATAATTTTGTTGTAAAAGTATGCAAATTGAGTTGTTCCAAATAGAAGCAATAATATTCTCTACCCTTACTATAGATGCTATAAAGAACATTGACTAATTTAAAGTTTGAATAGTTCAGAAGACCGGTTAGATAGAGAAGATACTAGCTCTCACTCTAAAGTTCCCACGATTCCCTCCACCTGGGTGCTAACATTCTCGTATCAGAACCTAAAAAAATAAACCAAGTTGGGGGCTGTAACCTGTCACTTTAAAGTCCTCTAACGCTACACCCTTCAATGAATATTTCTCTATTTATTTGCACTCAATCNCGGTTCTACATGTTCTCACAACAAATTTTAACATCTGGATTGGCCAAATCAAGAAGCAAATGAAGTACATGGATTTAAATCATCACAACTTCTTCTAACATTAAAGATCAATACTCTCCACAACTTCCATCCAAAACTTAATTACTTATCATTTTAAGAAAAATAAAGAAAACTACTCAGAATACATTGAGAAAATAAAACCACACTTTAGTTTAAAAGTAGAAATCATTGCCAAACCACTAAGAAGTCTCTTTAAAGATCAATACTCTCCACAACTTCCATCCAACACTTAATTACTTATCATTTTAAGAAGAAAAAAATACTCAGTACTTCCATCCAAAACTTAATTACTTATCATTTTAAGAAGAAAGATAAAGAAAACTACTCATATCTATGGAGAAAATAAAATCACACTTTAGTTTAAAAGAAGAAATTATTGTCAAACCAACAACAAGTCTTGATTAAAGTCTCATCCAAAACTTAATTACTTATCATTTTAAGAAGAAAGATAAAGAAAACTACTCAAAATCTAAAACTTAATTACTTATCATTTTAAGAAGAAAGATAAAGAAAACTACTCAAAATCCATGCCATCCATCACTTTAATTACTTATCATTTTAAGGAGAAAGATAAAGAAAACTACTCAGAATCCATGGAGAAACTTAATTACCTATCATTTTAAGAAGAAAGATAAAGAAAACTACTCAGAATCCATGGAGAATAAAACCAGACTTTAGTTTAAAAGTAAAAATCATTGTCAAACAAACAATAAGTCTCAATTAAAGCCAAAAGTAGTCTCAAAGAAAAAAAGGCAAAAACTTATCTCAAGTTCTTGTCCAAACTCCTGAAGTTCATTTGAATCTCTTCACTTTACAATCACTCAAAATAAACTAACAAAAAGGATAAATAAAAGTAAAGTGGTGCCTGAAAATCTTTCCGAACTAACTCCCCAAATTGATGAACTTTCAAAACTTTCCAAGTATTTTCAGGACTCTTTTCAAAGTCCTCTCTCCTCTCTTTTATAGTTTTCTAAGAGGTGCTTTAGAAACTCTTCAAAATATTTTTAGATTCGATGTATTTTCCTTTTCAAAAAAACCAAAAATATCAAAAATACCAAAAATCATTTAAATTCCTACAAAAATCATTTTTAGTTTAAGTAATTTTCTTTTTAAAAATAGAAAATTTTTATCTAAAAAGTGCATATTGCATAATCTTCTCTATGAGTTCGATATTCAGGTCTTAATCAAAATGTCCTATATTACTTGATAACGATATGTATACTTGCATAATATCCAAATATAAATATATATAAATTAAAAAGTTAAATTCTTATTTTTCTTCAGAATAAAGTTTTTGGCTTTGTTGCAAAATAAGAAAATATAAGTGAAAAATACCATCAGAACTATTGATATGCTGTGTATAAGCATTAGGTATCCAGGGATCAAGTTTTTTGGCACCTGCTGGGGAAGAAAACTAAGTAAATTTCTATTTTTAGAAAGTCTTATTTAAACTTTAAAAATTATATCTTATTTTGTATTTTTATTTTATTTTATTTTATTTTATGTTAGTGCATGCGTAGTTCAGGTTCTGAAAGACTAGTGCCCTACTATTCTGAGTTAGAAAGAACTATTAGAAAAATTAGAAAAACCAAAAAAATTAAAAAACTTGAAAAATCCAAAAAAATTACAGAAATGACAAACTAAAATAATTAAAATGCTGAAATTCATCAAGAGTTTAGACCATTAAGAGATTATGCCAACCCTACTGTAGATGAACTTCATTTTAGTATTAAAAAACCTATTGTAGTGGATAATTCATTTAAGCTTAAACCTGCTATCATCCAAATGGTATCAAATAATCAATTTGGCGGATCACTAACTGAAGATCCAAATTTACATCTTCCCAATTTTCTAGAATTTTGTGCTACATTTAAATACAATGGTGTTTCAGATGATTCCATAAGACTTAGGTATTTCCTTTCTCACTAAGGGATAAAGCTAAGATGTGGTTAAATTCATTAGCACCTGGATCTATCAGAACTTGGGGTGATTTAGCACAAAAATTCCTTGCTAAATATTTTCCACCATTAAAAACTGCGAAGCTTAAAAATGATATTAGATTATTTAATCAATCTGAAGGGGAATCTATTTATGAAGCATGAGAATGACTTAAGGAACCCTTAAGAAAGTGTCCACACCATGCAATGACATATTGGTTAATTAGTCAAACCTTTTATAATGGATTAATTGGCTCTCTTAGATTTATTATCTATGTCGCTGCTAGCGGTTCATTGATGTCAAAATCATTTCATGATGCTTACGCTTTAATTGAAAAAATGGCAACCAATAATCTTCAATGGCCTTCTGAGAGGGTGAATCCAAGGAAAAGTAGCCAATATTCATGAAACTGATGCATTTACTGTGTTAACAAATCATGTTGCTGCAATTTCAAGGAACTTAGACAAATCTGGAATGAATTTTTCTTAACCAATTTCCATGATTGAAGAGAATTCATTAGGCCAAGTGGTAGATTCTCAAGCATCATTAGAAAATTTGAATGCCATAAATAATAAGCAAAATAACCCATATTCCAATTATTATAACCCAGGTTGGAAGAACCATCCCAACTTTAACTGGAATAAGAATTTGGGTGGTAATAATCAGTAATGGGGGAACAACCAAGTAAACCCATTGGGAAACTTAAAAATCTAGAGGGAATAATAATTATAGATCTACTTATCCTCCAGGTATCAAAAGTAATACACAGTTTAAGAATAAGAATCTATCTATAGAAGAAGTGGTGTTACAAATGGGGAATCAATTACAAAGTTAAGAAGCTACAAATAGAAATATTGAGAATCAACTTGGGCAAATTGCAAGTTCATTAAGTAGTAGATCCCATGGAACACTTCCTAGTAATACTGAATTACATCCAAAAGACCAAAATAAAGAGCAAGTTAAAGCTGTACAACTTAGAAGCGGAAGAGAGTTGGAAGGAAGGGTTCAAAATAATATTGAAGTAGAGAGAGAAGAAATTAAAGAATCAAAAGAGGACCTCCAAAAGATTCTGAAAGATGTATTTCTTTGTAAAAAACTATTTTAGAAAAACCACTACCTCCATTTCCTCAGAGACTTTGATAACAGAAGTTGGATAAGCAATTTTCAAAATTTCTGAAAATATTTAAGAAGCTTTCAATCAATCTTCCATTTGTTGATTCCTTAGAACAAATGCCATGCGATGTAAAGTTTATGAAGGATATTCTTAGCCAAAAAAGTAAGTTTGAAGATAATGAGACTGTTGCCTATAGTGAAGAGTGTGGTGCTATAATTCAGAAGAAACTTCCTGAAAAGCTTAAAGATCCTGGTAGCATTACAATTCCATGTGCAATTGGAGACAGATTTGATGGGAAAACTTTATAATTTAGGTGCAAGCATTCACCTTATGCCATTATCAATGTTTAAATGATTGGGATTAGGATAATTAACCCCTACTACTTTAACTCTACAGTTAGCAGATCGTTCAATAACCTATCCTTAAGGAGTTATAGAAGATGTCCTAGTGAAAGTGGATCAATTTATCTATCCTGTTGATTTCGTTGTGCTAGATATGGAGGAAGATAAAGAGATACTTATCATTTTGGGGAGACCTTTCCTAACCACTGGAAGAGCAACGATAGATGTGCAGAAAGGGAAATTAACAATGCGCGTCAATGATCAAACTGTTACTTTTAACATTTTAAAATCAATGAAATACCCTTCAAAAGGTAAAGATGATGAATGATATATAATGGATGTTATAAGATATCTGAGCGAATGTTATTTTAAGACTACTTATGAAGAAAAATCTAATGAAAAAGATTTGGAACACGAGCAAGAAGAGGAATTAGATCAATGTGGAAATATTTTTTAGGAAGATTCAAGTTATGTTTAAGAAAGTTTTGAAATTTTGGACACGATAGACAAATGTAAATCATTTTGTCCATCTATTGCAAAACCTCCAGAACTTGAGTTGAAATTACTTTTAAAATATGCCTTTTTAGGAGATTCCTCTACTTTACCTGTTATAATTTCCTAGAAGTTAACAAAGGAAGAAGAAGAAAAGCTGATGAAAATTTTGGAAAATTTTAAGAAACCCGTCGGATGGACAATTGCTGATATTAAAGGAATCAGTCCTTCAATTTCTATACATAAAATTATTCTAGAAGAAAACTGCAAACCCAGGGCTGATCCATAAAAGAGATTGAATCCTGTTATGAAAGAAGTTATTAATAAAGAAATTTTAAAGTGGTTAGATGCTGGAGTTATCTACCCTATTTCAGATAGTGCATGGGTTAGTCCAATTCACTGTGTTCCTAAGAAAGGAAGAACAACTGTAAATTGTGAATGAGCATAATGACTTAATACCTACTAGACAAGTTACAGGGTGGAAAATATGCATTGATTATATAAAATTAAGTCTTTCCACTAGGAAAGATCATTTTCCACTACCCTTTCTAGATCAAGTGCTGGAAAAACTAGCTGGGCATAAATACTTTTATTTTTTGGATGGATATCGGTTATCACCAAATTCAAATATCTCCTGAGGATCAAGAGAAAACAACATTTACCAGTCCTTATGGTACTTTTGCTTTTAGAAGAATGCCCTTTGGTTTATGTAATACTCCTCCTAAATTTCAAAGATGTGTAATGGAAATTTTTTGTGATTTAATTGAAAAAGGCATTGAAGTCTTTATGGATGACTTTTCAATGTTTGGAACTTCATTTGACTCATGTTTAAAAAATTTATCTAAAGTTCTTAAGCATTGTGAAGAAACAAATTTAGTCCTTATTTAGGAAAAATGTCAATTTATGGTAGCAGGAGGAATTGTATTAGGTCATCAAATATCAGAAAATGGTATAGAAGTAGATCCTGCTAAAAATCAAGTGATCGCTAATTTACTTTATCCAAAAAATGTAAGTGAAATTAGGAGTTTTTTAGGATATGATGGATTCTACAGGTGATATATAAAGGACTTTTCTAAGATTGCTAAGCCTTTATGCCATTAACTGGAGAAAGATGCAATTTTTAGCTATGATGAGGAATACCTAAAAGCTTTTAAATTATTAAAAGAATAATTAATCACTACACCAATTATAGTTTCACCAAATTGGGAGAAACCTTTTGAACTTATGTGTGATGTAAGTGATTATGCTATTGGAGCTGTTTTAAGACAACGATATGATAAAATTTTTAAAGTTATTTACTATGCTAGTAAAACTCTTAATGAAACTCAAATTTAACACTTGAAAAAGAGTTATTAACAATAGTATATGCCTTTGATAAATATACATCATATTTGATTGAAACTCATTGTATAGTGCATAAAGACCATTTTGCTATTAAGTATTTAATGAAAAAGAAGGATACTAAACCGAGATTTATAAGATGGATTCCTCTTTTACAAGAATTTGATTTTGAAATAGTAGATCAGAAGGGAACCGAAAATCAAATTACTGATCATTTATCTAGGCTTGAATTAAAAAAACCTCTGTATTTTGAAAAAGAAATTAATGAACATTTTGCATATGAAAAATTATTCACTGTAAATGAGTGGTGTGTTCCGTGGTATGCCGACATTGTGAAAGGATCTGATCATTTAAAGATGTGTACCATTAGAAGAAACTTATGAAATTATCCAAAAATGTCATAATTCTTATTTTGGTGAACATTTTGGTGTTGATAAAACAACATACAAAATTCTACAATCTGGATTTTATTGGCCTACAATTTTTAGAGATGTCAATGCTTATATCAAAATTTATGATAGATGTCGAAGAGTAGGCAATATTTTTAGAATAAATGAGATGCCCTTCAATTATATGTTAGAAATTGAAATATTTGATGTTTGGGGATTCTATTTCATGGGACCATTTATACTATCTTTCAAAAATTTATATATTCTATTAGCAGTGGACTGTGTATCCAAATAAATATAAGATATTGCTTTACCTCGATGTGATGCTCAAAGTGTTGCAAAATTTTTGAAAACAAACATATTTTGTAGATTTGAGATGCCGAGAGTTATTATTACTGATGGGGGAAGTCATTTCAGAAATGCCATTATGGAGAAGTTATTAAAAAAATATCATATAAATCATAGGATTGATATTGCTTATCACACTCAGACAAGTGGTTTGGTTGAATTATCAAATCGAGAAATTAAAAGAATTATGAAAAAATCTGTGAATCCAAAAAAAATGGATTGATCGGTCAAACTTGACTATGCTTTGTGGGCTTATAGGACTGCATATTGAACTCCTATAGGTAGGCTAATATTTGGGAAAGCTTGTCACTTACCAATTGAACTTGAGCATAAAGCATATTGGGCTACTAAAGAGTTGAATTATAATTTAAAAGATGCTGGTGAAAAAATTGTTACAATTAAATGAGCATGAAGAGATAAGGAATGAATTTTATGAGAGCGCTAAGATTTATAAAGAAAAGATGAAAATGTTGCGTGATAGAAAGATTCTTACTATAAATTTTCAGCCAGGGCAACAAGTTTTGCTATATAATGAAAGATTAAGATTATTTTCGGATAAACTTATGTCCAGGTGGATGGGCCCATTTATTGTGATAAAAGTTTATGCTTATGGAGTTGTGGATATTAAAGACCCTAATTTTGAGAAAATTTTTAAGGTGAATGGACATAGACTAAAACCTTATTATATAAGGGATCAACATAAATATAATGATGGAATGATGTTGGGTCAACCAGAATGAGCACTGGTTACGTCGGGCTGACGACGTAAAACCAAGCGATTTGAGGGAGGCAAACCATAGTTATCATTGTGTTTTTTACTTTGATTGTTGTTTTGAGTCTGATTAAGAAATTTAAGGTAGTATTTACAAGTTTATTATTTGCTAGTAATGATTTTTAGACTTTATTTATTGACTTAGACATGTTAGAATGGGAATTTGGACGCTAAGTTGACTGGTGCAAAATGTGCACTGGTGCTTAAGCGCCAGATCTAGTGCTTAAGCGCGGCAATTTAATCACATGTCCAAATTTTGAATTCTAGAAGGTGTAACTGCAATTTAATTGGAATAAACGTGTCTTGGCAATTTCTAGTCGTGCCTAAAAGTTATGAGGGGGAATTAGGCCTATAAATAGAAGGGGTTTGTGAAGGAATTTCACCATGGATTATTTTTATCCCTAAAACTCTAAGAAAGAGAGTGATTTAGAGAAAATCTCTTCATGGGAGATGGATTTGAAGATGAAGGAAGAAGCTATAAGGAAGAAGTTCATTAGTCAAAGTGCACAGGAGAAGTATAACAATTTCTTAGCCGTTAGTATTGAAGGGATATCTGAAAAGATCAACCAGATGGAGAATACTATATCTGTATTAGATACTAAGGTGCTTGAATTGCATGCTCATCTAGAACATATTGGGTGGCAACTTAAGATGCAATTCAGCCATACCAGTTATATAGAGGAAGCGGATAAGGTGATGTTCCTTAAGCAAAAGTGGATGGAAGATGATAGTATCTGAGCTCATCACCATCGTCTGTTTTATCAACTCTATATTCCTGGAGAGACTACTGAGAGACAAGAATTCATTCCATCTAATGAAGAGTGGCATTAAGTTAAGTGTTACGAATTGTGTTTGGAGTCATGTTTTTAAGTGTGTTGGTGTTTATGTCTTGTTTTTAGTGTTTGTGTCACTTATGTGTTTGATTGTAAATGTGTGTCAAGTGTTTTGTACTTAGGAAAATTGTCTCATCCAAGACTATTTGGAGAGAGAACTAAGTGCTAAATGTGTTTGTACTTGTTTTTGAATTAATATAAGTTTGTTTTTTGTGAAAATTTGTGTTATTTTGAGCCTCAAATTGAATATGGAGAACTTTGAGGGAGAAGGGAGTTATAGGAAGTAAAAATAGTCATTTAAGTGCTATGAGACCATTTAGGGGTGGTTTACTTAGGATTAGTGAATTTTACTTAAAAATTTAAGATTTCAAAAATTGTGCACTGGTGCCTAAGCGCCATATCTTGCGCCTATGCATGAGCCAACCTGAGAGGCACGCGCCTAAGCGTCACTTACCCGCGCTTAAGCGCCGGTTCATGAAAACTGGTTCACGAATGGTTAAAAGTGAATTTTAGGTCCAAAAATACCATTTCTAACACCTCCTATCGTCTTCCCTAACTCAAGTTCGTAATTTTGAGGGCTAGGGCAAGTGAAATTTGAAGATTTCTTGGTTGAATCGAGTGAGATTTGCTAGATCCAAGTTCCTTGAGGTAAGAGCTTTACTTCTATGCAAAAAATTTTGGATTTTCATCATATATTTTAAGCACATTTGGAAGATTTCAAAAATTTACTATTCATGGTGAAAAGTGGAGAAAAATCTATGGAAAATGCTTGAAAAGTTTAGTTAGTGCTTTTGGAAGTTTATTTTAGTAATTTAAACTTGATTTTTAAAGTTTTTTTTGGAATTTATCAAATTTTTAGAATGACATCAAGAATGAAAAGGAGCAGAGGAATATGCCCATTTGAATCGAGCAAATTTGTCAGTTCAAAAGCTCGGGATCGATAAAGTGACGCTCTACAGTCATGAAAATTCATTCAGGAGCGATGTTTCAAGTGTCAAAGTGGAGAAGTGGAAGACCTGATAGTTCGCCGATAGTGGGAATAGTTCTACTATTTCTCTACTGTCACTTTGATTTCTGTTGTGAGGAGTTTTATGCAAATTTCCTAGAGGCTGAGGACTATTGAGTTATAGCTCGAGGGAAGTTGGTACCTTTTACTCCAGAGGTAATCAAATTTTTTTACCATTTACCATCAGAGACTTTGTGTTTTTATGTGAATTATAGCCCTACGGAAGCGGAGTTAGACGAGATTATTTCATACTTGACTATTGGGAGAGGACTTTGGAATATTACCAATGAGAGGAGAGTAAATTTCTCAACTTCAAAGTTATGCGTACCTTTAAAGGCCTGACACTATTTCAGTTCTGTTCGTCTGCTTCCGACCAATCATCTCAGTGAAGTGACCAGAGAGAGAGCAATGATGAATTATTGTATTCAGGAGGGAAAGCCCATCAACATAGGGGCTTTGATCTATCACAATATCATCAGTTCAGCTGCTACTGCTACTACTGAAGGTATGGGATTTGCTTCCTTGAAATTTTCTTTATGCGAGCAGGCTGGAGTGAAGTATGATAGTTGGGAGGAAGTTCTATTACCTCTAAAGCCCATCAAGAAGGTGAATGTGAAGTCTTATTCTGAGCATTTGATTTTTGGCTGGAGAGGAGGATTTTCCAGGAGCTATGGATTAGAGACGTCTACTACATCTACCTCTGTTGCATCTTCATCGTGACCATCTACTTCACGTGCTTCTACATCTAGAGGTGATTCTACTAAGTCTCAGGATGAGTTACTACAGAAGATGATGGATAATATCAATTTTACCGCTGATAAGGTATAAGATTTAGAGCATTTTGCAGATCATACTAATAGTTATAATAGAAGGAAGAGTGACTATGAAGAGAAATTCCACTCATCTTTGAAAAGCTTGATTAGAGGTGAACCAAGAGTGAAATTTCCTCCATATCCTCGATATCCTGATTATGAGCCTACAGAAAAATGGTACAACGGTGATTCTGAGGATGATGAGTACAGCTGAGAGATTCATTTTATGATTTTAATATAAGATGAACTATGTGGTTTGAGCTTGCTTCATTTGCATCTGTGTGTTGTTTTGGACTATGTTTTATATTGTGTTTTGAACTTTTATGTTCTATTGTTGTTATGATTGTTGTGTTAGATAGTATTTTGTTTTTAAAATTTTAGGGTAGTAACTGTTTTTTTGTGTTTAGTACTGTGATTTAATTAGTTTAGAACTTAACTTAATTTCATATCTGTTATAATGTAGAAAGTCTAACTAGCTTAGATCTTAAACTTGAAATTCAGAAACTGCTACCCTAAATTTTTCTTTTATCATGTTAGTGTGTTGTTTGCTTTTATACCCACTATTTAGAAGTCTACTGAATCTCTACATGTTAAAATAAAATGAAAATATAGAAAATTTGATCAAAAATTAATTTTTCTCCTGTATTTAGTTTTATACTTGTATAATTAGAATGATAAAATTCCTGTTAGCATGTTATTTTTAAATTTTCATTTCTGCTTATATAAATCTAATGCTAAACTATTTAATCTGTTAAAAATTTAAGTTAGGGGGGATGAAAAATATTTTCAAAATTGGAAATTTATTTGTTCTCTAATGTACTACAAGTGAATTTGATTTTAAAAGAAAAATTGATTATGTAAATGAAGTTATATTAGGGAAGTAAAATTTGATTTTAGAAATGAGTAAGAAAATTTAGTCAAAATTTTAAGTAATGAAGAAAAACTTTAAGTTAAAACTTTTTAGTATAGAAAATGATTAATATAAGTGACTATCTTTAGAAAGAAAAAAATTGTATTTTTAAAAAATTTAGATAATTTAGACTTTTCTTTTTAATACTTAAATTTCTTTTATTAAAATGATTTTTAAAACTACTATTATATTTATAAGTAAACATCAAGACTTTACTTTAGAAAAGAAGAAGTGGAATTCAAAATCATTAAAGGCCTATCAAGATATAGTAATCCTTGCCAAAAAAAGAAAAAGGAAAAGAAAAAGAAAAGAGAAAGAAAAGAAAAGAAAAGAAAAATAAAATAAAAAGAAAAGAAATGTAAGGGAGGAGAAGCTTGAGGATTAGTGCCCAATCAAAAATTGGTTCTACATTGGATCTTTTTAAAGTATAAGACTTGATAAAAATCTTAAGCTTATAAATAAAATGTAGTAAGAAAAATTATTTTTAATAAAAATTTTTAAGTAGAGATAATAAATGAACTAAAATCTAATATTTTAAGAACTTACAATATTTCTGAATTAGATAGGAACTCATATTTTCATAGTTCTTAACATTAAAAATTTTTAAAATTTAAGTTGTTCTAATTTACTAATTATTTTTTCTAAGTTGGACTACTATATTTCTAAATCTAAATTTTAGTAACTCTTAAAGAAACACATATACATATCATACATATTTGGTTTTTAAAGATTGAAGTGTTACATGAGGACAAGTAACATTTTAAGTTTTGGGAATTTTGATACATCTAAAATACATAGTGTTTTTAGACACATTTTTATAACTATTTTTGAGATATTGCACTTTAATGGAAGGTTTTTTTTGTGTTTTTCTTGGAGATACAATTTGAAGCTTTTTTGTGTTTTTATAAATATTTTATGAAAAAAATGCTTATAGGAGTGGAAAAAGATCAAATTTGGAGCAGAAGGGTGAAAAATTGTGCAAAACAGTTTTGGCGCATAGCGCCGGTTAAATTGAGAAGGCTGCAATGAGACCCCGCGCTTAAGCGCCAGTGGCAGTTTCTAGAAAAGTAAAATCAGATTTCATGAATTTTGAAGAGATTTTTAAGGCACCCATTGGCTTAATAGGTGGTTGTAACACCATGGACAAAATTTTCATGAAAGGCTGTGTCTCTTGGGCAAATACAACGAATCAAGACACATTTTGAAGAGATCCTAATGCACTTCTTAGAAAACTATAAAAGAAATAACAGAGTTCTTAGAAAAAAGTCCTGAAAATATTGGCAAGTTTTGAAAGTTCTTCTTTAGGGAGTTAGTTCGGAGAGTTTCTCAAGAACAACTTTTTATTTACTTTATCCTTTTTGTTATTTTTTTTAGTGATTGTAAAAGAGAAGAGATTAAAAGGAACTTCAAGAGTTTGGTGGAGGACTTGAGATAAGTTTTTATCTTTACTTTCAGACTACTTCTAGTTTTATTTGAGACTTATTGTTGGTTTGAAAATGATTTATTCTTTTAAACTAAAGTGGGGTTTGGTTTCCTCCATGGATTCTAAGTAGTTTTCTTTATCTTTCTTCTTATTGGATGGAAGTTGTGGAGAGTACTGATCTTTAGTGATGAAAGAAGTTGTAATGATTTAAATCTATGCACTTCATTTACTTCTTGATTTGGCCAATCCAGATGTTAAAATTTGTTTGTGAGGAAATCAATGTACTTCATTTACTTCTTGATTTGGCCAATCCAGATGTTAAAATTTGTTGTGAGAACATGAAAGAACCGAGCTGGTATTGTCTCAGTCAACAATTGGAAAGAATCACATGAGGTTGTATGAATAATTTAAATCCATGTACTTCATTTACTTCTTGATTTGGCCAATCCAGATGTTAAAATTTATTGTGAGAACATGTAAGTCAGACTTGTATTGTCTCAGTCAACAATTGGAAAGAATCACATGAGGTTGTATGAATGAGAATGTAATGAGCCGACATTGTCATTGTCAACAATTGGAAAGAAGCACATGAGGTTATATGAATGAGAATGTAGTTCATAGACTGATATTGTCTCAGTCAACAATTGGAAAGAATCACATGAGGTTGTATGAGTGAGAATGTAATAGGTCTCAGTCAATAATTGGAAAGAATCACATGAGATTGTATGAATGAGAATGTAATTCAGTATTGTCTCAATCAACAATTGGAAAGAATCACATGAGGTTGTATGAATGAGAATGTAATTTATTCTCAGTCAACAATTGGAAAGAATCACATGAGGTTGTATGAATGGGAATGTAGTTCATATGATTATTCAACATTTGGAAAGAATCACATGAGGTTGTATGAATGAGAATGTAGTTCATATGATACTGGTATTGTCTCAGTCAACAACTGGAAAGAATCACATGAGGTTGTATGAATGAGAATGTACTTCATATGATTTAGTGCAAATAAGTCTCAGTCAATAATTGGAAAGAATCACATGAGATTGTATGAATGAGAATGTAATTCAGTATTGTCTCAATCAACAATTGGAAAGAATCACATGAGGTTGTATGAATGAGAATGTAATTTATTCCAAATGTTAAAATTTGTTGTGAGAACATGTAAGAACCGGGCTGGTATTGTCTCAGTCAACAAATTAGAAAGAATCACATGAGGTTGTATGAATGAGAATGTAGTTCATATGATTGAAAGTATCAATAATTGGAAAGAATCACATGAGGTTGTATGAATGAGAATGTAATTCATATGATTAAGTGCAAACAAATTGACAATTGAAAAGAATCACATGAGGTTGTATGAATGAGAATATAGTTCATATGATTGAGTACAAATAAATAAGGAAATATTCATTGATGAGTGTAGAGTTAGAGGACTTTAATATGACAGGTTAAAGCCCCCAACTTGGCTTATTATTTTAGGTTCTGATATGAGAATGTTAGCCCCCAGATAGAAGAAATTGAGGGAACTCTAGAATGAGAGATAGTATCTTCTCTGCCTAGCCGGCCTTCAGAACTATTCAAACTTTAAATTAGCCAATGTTCTTTATTGCATCTCTAGTAAGGGTAAAGAATATTATTGCTTTTATTTAGCACAACACAATTTGCATACTTCCACAACAGAATTCCTACACTTATTACTGATTGATGATAACAAGAAAGATATTTTCATATTAAATACTTTTCTTCTACAAAAGCTTTAGTTATCTTTTTTTAAGTTGTTATGTTTTCATTAAAATATTAAAAATTCCAAAAATATTTAAATTCCTACAAAAAAACATTTTTTAATTTAAGTAATTTTCTTTTTAAAAATAGAAAAATTTTCTAAAAAGTGTATATTGCATAAATTTCCCTTTGGGTTTGATATTCAGGTCTTAATCAAAAATTCTTGTTTTACTTGATAATGATATACTTGCATAGTATCCCAATATAAATATATATAAATTAAAAAGTTAAATTCTTATTTTTCTTCAATATCAAGTTTTTGGTTTTGTTGCAAAATTAGGAAATATAAGTGAAAAATACCATCTAAACTAGTGTTATACAGTGCATAAGCATTAGGTATGTAGGGATCACTTTATAGTATCCCAATATAAATATATATATAAAAGTTAAATTCTTATTTTTCTTCAATAACAATTTTTTGGTTTTGTTGCAAAATTTGGAAATATAAGTGAAAAATACCATCTAAACTATTGTTATACTGTGCATAAGCATTAGGTATCCAGGGATCACTTTACCATTAACCAACACATTATAACTGTTATTGGAAAGCCACCTCTGAATGAGTGAACAAAATTTTTTTTTGAAACATTTAGCCTGTACAATATTAATAATGAAGTCCCAACTAATAGTGTCAAAAGCTTTTCTTATGTCCAGATTAAGAACCATGATTCCTATCCTGCATTTTTTGTCCAACTCCTCAATCATTTCTTATGCTAATAGAATATTATTCGTAATATCTTTACCCTTGATGAAAGCATATTGCTATTTAGGAATAATGTGAAAAAGATGGGGTTGCAATCTGTTAATTATAATTTTTCTTATAACTTTGGATATCATAGTGGTGAGGGAAAGAGGTCAAAAATTCTCCCAAGTAATCTTCTCATTACATTTAAGGATAAGCAGAATAAGAGCAGAGGTGGAATATTTATCGCGGTTATTTCCAAGAAAAAAATTTTGTATAACAAGAATAACCTCCTTCTTAACAACTTCCTAAGAATGGATGTAGAAAGCAAAAGAGAAACCATCGGGGCCATGAGCTTTATTTGGGAAAATAGATTTGAAGACATCTGGAGGGAAAAAACAAAAATAAGATTATTGATGTAGTTATACTCCTCCACAAAATAAGTAAGATTAACAGACATGGTATGTGTAGATGACTGAAAAAGTTCAGACAAATAGTTAACAACACTATCACCAATCTCTTCCATATTAATTAAAATGTTGTCATCCCCTTTTTGATTTTTAAAATGCTATTGATATTTCTTCTATGTTTGAGGGTGGCTTGAAAATATTTAGTATTTTTGTCCCTTGCAACAAAGTAAGAGTCATTATCCTTTTGTTTAAGCAAGTTTTCCTCTAAGGTAATAGCATCCAATAAAGCAGGATGTGCATGGGCAATAATATCCATCAAATGAGGGTAAGCTTCAAGTTTTGCCTCCAACGAATCAACATTGTGCTAAGCCTCCATGACTTTAGTATGAACATTTAGTAAGATGGCCAACCATCTTCTTATTTAATTGCCACATAACATACCAAGGATTTCCAACTCCATCAAAATTCTAAGCTTGAGTTACCAAATTAAGATAAGTGTTATGAGAAGTTCAAACATTTAAAAATTTAAAATGAGATATGGGCAGTTTAACAGTAAAGGCGATACTGAGCAAAATAGGATTATGATCAGAAGTAACATGACTCAAGTGCTAAGCTTTCACAATAGGAAAATGATTTATGAAAGAAGAGTTAGCTAGAAAATGATCCAATCTTTGATAAATAAAACCTCTCCTCCAAGTGTATGGGGATCCATAATAATCGAAGTCATAAAAGCCTGCAATAGCAATAGAGTTAGAAAACCTATTAATAATAGAAGGCTCAACTCTCCCACCCCCTTTTCTCTCCATAGGCTTCATGATCATGTTGAAATCTCCACCTAAAAACCAATTCAGCAATATTTTTGGTGTGGGGTTTGCCCGCAAGAAGCTGTCGGTCATCGGAATTGAAATCCCGTTGCCCGCTTCGGAAGGACGTTTGAAAAAAAATTAGTTTTGAAAAAGATGAAGTCAAACTGACCCCATAATTTTCATAGTTTAGATGAAAGAACGCTTTACCTCAAATCCTGTATCTATCCCGAAGGATGAACATAAGAGTTGAGGGTGAGGCTCGATTAAATAAACTAAAGAAAGTTATGACATCTGTTTGGTCTGCAAAACCAATGTATTAACCGACAAGTTCCCCTATTTAATATAAGGAATTAAATAGGGTTTATATTATGCTGGGTTCGGGAAAAGCTTCNTACTTGAGAATCATTGGAATATTTTTCCAAGGTCTAAAAATAAAGATATCTATTTTTAAACCTTAAAATGATTTTTAAGGCTTAAAAATAGAATTTTCACCAAAATAATTTTAAAAAATTAAATAAAAATCAGAAAAATACAAAATAAAATTCTCTAGGTTCCCTGACCTTAGAGAAATTTTCCAAAAATATAAAACATATTTTTCAACATATAAAATATTTTATTTTTCTTAAAGTACCCAAAACTTCAATTAATTTTAGTAAATCACAGAAAATTCAAGAAATTATGAAATTTTGGGCAAATGACTTTCTAGTTTAGGGCTAGCTCACATAAAAATTTGAAGTGATTATGAGTTGTCTTGATCATTTTTTGGAATTTTCCTTGAAAATGTACGTTTTTGCATGAAAATAATTATACGAATTAAATTAAATTGTGAAAATTCGCATTTTCTCCTTTGATGTCTTAATTGACTTATCAGTAAGGTTACATAAAAATTTTAAAGTCATTTGACTTATATTTGACAAATTATGAAAGTTTGGACCCTTAGGGGCAAAATTGTAATTTTGGATATTTTGGCCTTAATGAACATTTAGGCTTAATCAAAATGGTAAATGGGTAACTTCTGATATTAATTAACTCATTTGATGATTTACAATAAAAAATGGGCTTAATTGGTAGAAACCCACTTCACTTTGCCAAATTACAAAATAAAAGAATAATTCCCATAATTATCAAAATTTTAGAAATTTCGTTAGCATAAAATGACTTTTGAATTTAGGGGTATAACTTTGGAAATCAATGATTTCACACCCTTNTCATATCAAACTTTTAAAGGTGCGGATCTCAACATCCGATACCGCATTGCTTTAGATATTTCTCTATTGCATTGGTTCATATCAAACTTTTAGAGGTGCGGATCTCAATATCCGATACCGCATTGCTTTAGATATTTCATATCAAACTTTTAGAGGTACGGATCTCAATATCTGATACCGCATTGCTTTAGATATTTTTTGCAATGGTTCATATCAAACTTTTAGAGGTGCGGAGCTCAATATCCGATACCGCATTGCTTAATCAAACTTTTAGAGGTACGGATCTCAATATCTGATACCACATTGCTTTAGATATTTCTCTATTATAATGTTCTCAAACTTTTAGAGGTACGGATCTCAATATCCGATACCGCATTGCTTTAGATATTTCTCTAGATTTCAATATCCGATACTGCATTGCTTTAGATATTTCTCTATTGTAATGGTTCATATCTCTTTTAGAGGTGCAGATCTCATTATCCGATACCGCATTATTTTAGATATTTCTCTATTGCAATGGTTCATATAAAAATTTTAGAGGTGTGGATCTCAATATCCGATACCGCATTGCTTTAGATATTTCTTTATTGCAATGGTTCATATCAAACTTTTAGAGGTACGGATCTTACTATTCGATACCGCATTGCTTTAGATATTTCTCTATTGCAATGGTTCATATCAAACTTTTAGAGGTACGGATCTCAATATCCGATACCGCATTGCTTTAGATATTTCTCTATTGCAATGGTTCATATCAAACTTTTAGAGGTGCGGATCTCAATATCCGATACCGCATTGTTTTAAATATTTCTCTATTGCAAGGTTCATATCAAACTTTTAGAGGTGCGGATCTCAATATCCGATACCGCATTGTTTTAGATATTTCTCTATTGCAATGATTCATATCATACTTTTAGAGGTGCGGATCTTAATATTCGATACTGCATTGCTTTAGATATTTCTCTATTGCAATGGTTCATACCAAACTTTTAGAGGTTGAGGGAATAAGTCCTTTAATCTATTCAAGACTTCCAATTCTCGTGTTCAGTCAGTTCTGTCCTGCTGATACACACTTTTTAAGATCAGTACCCAAATTCTGATTCTCATACACAAAATATACTTTAAATCCACTCTCCAATCCTTAGCAAGAGTCCTCACTTTCTGATTTTGATCAGACATACCCATTTGCTAAAATTCCCCAGCGGAAACAAATAGAAAACACAATTTGCACCTTTATTCTAAGTCTGTTGATTTAGAAGTCTGTGTTGGTCTTGTTGATCTCGTCGGTCAACGCCAATAAACACATATTGGGGGTCCATTTATTGACCTCACTTTTGGTTGAGGTCTAGAAATTTCATTAGTAGCCTAGGTCTAGCCATAGGACTTTCCTANTGTAAGAGCTGTTTATGTTTATAGAGCTGGAAAAGTAAAGTTTTGGAAACCTTCCTGACTGTATGTTGTGTATTGAGGGTACTTAAATTTTAAGGATAATATTATTAAGTAAAAATATTAAGTTTAGTAGATCCCTAAGGTATTCACCAGGTTAAGAGTAGGGAGCAGGTCCATGCCCTTCTTAATGTTTGGTAAAAGGTCTTGGGTTCATTTAAACTTTATTATGTTGCTTAATAATTCATTCTTAATGTGAAACATATTAAGTTTAATAGATTCCTAAGGTATTTACCAGATTAAGAGTAGGGAGCAGGTCCATGCAACCTTCTTTATGTCAATCCCTAAGGTATTTACCAGGTTAAGAGTAGGGAGCAGGTCCATGCAACCTTCTTAATATCTGTAGATCCCTAAAGTATTCACCAGATTAAGAGTAGGGAGCAGGTCCATGCAACCTTCTTTATGTCTGGTAAAAGCCTTGAGTCCATTTTCTTCTTAATGTCTGGTAAAAGCCTTGAGTCCATTTAAACTTTATTATGTTGCTTAATAATCCCTCCTGAATATCCTGATGCTCAGTGAATCAGGTTAAGAGTAGGGAGCAGGTCCATGCAACCTTCTTAATGTCTGGTAAAAAGCCTTGGGTTCTATTTAAACTTTATTATGTTGCTTAATAATTCATCATAGGAACAACGTGATGCTCAGTGAACATTGATGTCTTGATTATTCCCAAACATAAGGTAAATGTCATTTACCTTTCAATTTGAAATTTATGTGGGTGAAGACCCTTTAGGAGACAAATTAATGTTATTAAGAACACTAAACCAAATTTTAGTCCTAATTGGACTTGTGGTGTGTTGACCTCACTTTTGGTTGAGGTCTAGAAATTTCTTTAGTAGCCTAGGCCTAGCCATAGAACTTTCTTACTGACCAGTCCTAGAAAACTAGAAAAGGTACCCTCACCATTAGAAACTCAAAACTCTTCTCTTTACTCAACTTGAAGTTCCACATATTGGTCCTAACCTCTAGCACTTAGTAGGTAAGATCATTAAGAGGGAACTCAAGGAGAGTTCCTATAGGGCTACTTGACCTTAGGATTGACCCTGGGTGTTGGTTTAGAGCTAAGGTATACAATACCCTCACCATACCCTCACAATACCCTGGCTAAAAGACCAAATCACATCAATTGGACTTATAACCATGTCAATTGACCCAAAGAAATGTTTTATTTGCTTCATAGCAATATTTTACATCAAATCTGATCATAAATTTGCATTGGTAAAACCTTTTGATCATCCAATTTGGTTTAAATCCAAAACCCCAAATTAACCCCAATATTGGCTAACACCCCAAATCTCAACAATTGAATGCCCAAAACCTCAAATTGGCATCCAAATTTTGTTGAAAATCCTTTGTGAGGTCATTTGTGACCAAACACAACAATCAATTTGAGCTTAGTCCAAAGCTAGCTCAAGTTTGACCCAAATT
>JXCR01144316.1:0-47481 GCA_002079205.1 Phalaenopsis hybrid cultivar
ATTTAATAATTTCTCCATTATGACATTTCTGAAATGACTTCCCCCATCAGTAATGATAACTCATGACATCCTAAATCTACAAAATATATTCATTTTAAAAAATTTTGCAACACTTTGAGCATCACATCGAGGTAATGCAACAGCTTCTATCCATTTAGAAACATAGTCCACTGCTAACAGAATATATAAATTTCCAAAAGATAGTATAAGTGGTCCCATGAAATTTAATCCCAAACATCAAATATTTCAACTTCTAGCATATAATTGAGGGGCATCTCATTTCTTCTAGAAATATTGCCCACTCTGACATCTATCACAAGTTTTGATATAAACATTAATATCTCTAAAAATTGTAGGCCAATAAAATCCAGATTGTAAAATTTTGTATGCTATTTTATCAACACTAAAATATCCCCCAAAATTAGAATTATGACATTTTTGGATAATCTCATATGTTTCTTCAATGGTACACACCTTCGAATAATCAGATCCTTCCTTGTTTATATAAAAATGTGTCATCCCAAAAAATAAGTCTTAGCTTCATAAATAAATTTAATCTTCTGTTGGTATGTCATTCCATAGGATAAAATATCACTAAAAATAAAGTTCATAATATTGGCAGACCACGGAACATGCCACTCATTAATAGTGAACAATTTTTCGTCTGGAAAATGTTCATTAATTTCATTTTCAAAATAGATTGATTTTTCTAATTAAAGCTTAGACAAATGACCAACAATTTGATTTTCAATCCTTTTCCGATCTACTATTACAAAATCAAATTCTTGCAAAAGAAGAATCCATCTTATAATTCTAGGTTTAGCATCCTTCTTTTTCATTAAATACTTAATAGCAGAATAATCTATATGCACTACACATTGAGTTCCAATTAAATATGATCTAAATTTATCAAAAGCATATACTACTGTTAATAAATCTTTTTCAGTTGTTGTATGATTAATTTGAGTTTTATTAAGAGTTTTACTAGCATAGTAAATAACTTAGAAAATTTTATCATATCATTGTCCTAAAACAACTCCAATAACATAATAACTAGCATCACACATTAATTCAAAAGGTTTTTCCCCGTTTGGTGAAACTATAATTGGTGCAGCAATTACTTTTTCTTTTAATAACTTAAAAGCTTTTAGGCATTCCTCATCAAAATTAAAAATTGCACCTTTCTCTAGTAAATGACATAAAGGCTTAGCAATCTTTGAAAAGTCTTTAATATATCGCCTGTAGAATCCATCATGTCCTAAAAAACTCCTAATTTCCCTTACATTTGTTGGATAAGGTAAATTAGCGATCACTTTAATTTAGCAGGATCTACTTACATACTTTTCTGATATTTGATGTCTTAATACAATTCCTCCTACTACAATAAATTGACATTTTTCTTAGTTAAGGACTAAATTTACTTCTTCACTGCGCCTAATAACTTTTAAATAAATGTTCTAAACATTTGTCAAATGAAGTTCCAAATACTGAAAAGTCATCCATGAATACTTCAATCCATTTTTTAATTAAATCACAAAAATTTGCCATCATACATCTTTGAAATGTAGCAGTATCATTACATAAACCAAAGGGCATTCTTCTAAAAGCAGAAGTACCATAAGGACTGGTAAACATTGATTTCTCTTGATCCTCAAGAGATATTTAAATTTGGTGATAACCAATATATCCATCCAGAAAATAAAAGTATTTATGCCCAGCTAGTCTATCCAGCATTTGATCTAGAGCAAAAAATGATATTTCCTAGTGGCAAGATTTAATTTTCTATAATCAATACATATTTATCACCTCAGGTAATATTTAATTTTCTATAATCAATGCATATTTGCCACCCTATAACTTGTCTAGTAGGTATTAACTCATTATGTTCATTTACAATCACAATTACTCCTCCTTTCTTAGGAACACAATGAATTGAACTAACCCATGCACTATCTGAAATAGGGTAGATAACTCCAACATCTAACTACTTTAAAATTTCTTTCTTTACAACTTATTTCATAATAGGATTCAATCTCTTTTGAGGATCAGCGCTGGGTTTGCAGTTCTCTTCCATATGATTCTATGCATACAAATTGAATGACAGATTCTTTTAATATCAGCAATTGTCCATCCAAAGGCTTTCTTAAAATTTTTCAAAATTTTCATCAACCATTCTTCTTCCATAGTTAATTTTGAGGAAATTATAACTGGTAAAGTAGAGGAATCTCCTAAAAAGACATATTTTTTTCTTCCATCATTTTTTTGAGGAAATTATAACTGTTAAAGTAGAGGAATCTCCTAAAAAGATATATTTTAAATGATCAAGAAGTAACTTCAACTCTAGTTTTAGAGGTTTTTCAATAGATGGATGAAATGATTTATCTTTGTCTATCATGTCAAAAACTTCAAAACTTTCTCGAACATAGTATGAATTTTCCTTAAAAAGATCTTCGTATTAATTTAATTCCTCTTCTTGCTCGTGTTCTAAATCCTTTTTTTCAGATTTTTCTTCATAAGTAGTTTTAAAATGACATTCACTTAAATATCTTATAACATTCATCTTATAACATTCATTATCTTTACCTTTTGTAGGGTATTTCATTGATTTTGAAATGTTAAATGTAACAATTTGATCATTGACACACATTGTTAATTCCCCTTTCTGCATATCTATCATTGCTCTTCCCGTGGCTAGGAAAGGTCTCCCCAAAATGATAGGTATCTCTTTATCTTCCTCCATATTTAGCACAATGAAATCAACAGAAGATAAATTGATCCACTTTCACTAGGACATCATCTATAACTCCTTTAGGGTATGTTATCGAACGATCTGCTAACTGCAAAGTTACAATAGTAGGGGTTATTTCTCCTAATCCCAAGCTTTTAAATATTGATAATGGCATAAGATTAAGGCTTGCACCTAAATCACATAAAGCTTTCCCATAAAATTTGTATCCTATTGCACATGGAATTGTAAAGTTACTAGAATCTTTAAGCTTTTCAAGAAGCTTCTTCTGAATTATCGCACTACACTCCTCAATAAGTGCAACAGTCTCATTATCTTCAAACTTTCTTTTTTTGTTGAGAATATCCTTCATAAACTTTACATAGAGCGACATTTGTTCTAAGGCTTCAACAAATGGAATATTAATTGTAAGTTTCTTAAATATTTCCAGAAATTTTGAAAATTGTTTATCCAACTTCTGCTCACAAAGTCTCTGAGGAAATGGAGGTGGTGGTTTTTTCAAATCAATTTTTAGTTGAGAAATAGGTCTCTCAGAATCTTTTGGAGCGTCCTCTTTTGATTCTTCAATTTCTTCTCTCTAGAATCTTTCGGAGCGTCCTCTTTTGATTCTTCAATTTCTTCTCTCTCTACTTCAATTTCTTTTTAAACCCGACCTTCCAACTCTCTTCTGCTTCTAAGTTGAACGGATTTTACTTGTTCTTTATTCTGGTCTTTTAGATTTGATTCAGTATTACTAGGAAGTGTTCCTTGTGATCTATTACTTAATGAATTTGCAATTTTCCCAAGTTGATTCTCAATATTTCTATTTGTAACTCCTTGAATTTGTAATTGATTTTCCATTTGTAACACCACTTCTTCTATAGATAACTTCTTCCCCTTAAACTGTGTATTAGTGTTGAAACCTGGAGAATAAGTAGATCTATAATTATTATTCCCTTGGTTGTTTTAGTTTTCCAATGGATTTCCTTGGTTGTTCCCCTATTGATGATTATTACCACCCGAATTGTTATTCCAGTTAAAGTTGGGATGGTTCTTCAAACTTGGGTTATAATAATTTAAATTGTTGAGAAGAATTCATTCCAAATTGGTCTAACTTTCTTGAAATTACAACAACTTCTTTTGCTAACATGGTAAATGCATCAGTTTCATGAATATTGACTACTTTCTTAGGATTTACCCTCTGAGAAGGCNAAAATTCTTCTTCTTAAACTGTGTATTACTGTTGGAACCTGGAGGATAAGTAGATCTATATTTATTTTTCCCTTGGTTGCTCCAGTTTCTCAATGGGTCTCCTTGGTTGTTCCCCCATTGCTGATTATTACCATTCGAATTATTATTTCAGTTAAAATTGGGATAATTCTTCCAACCTGGGTTATAATAATTTAAATATGGGTTATTCTGCTTATTATTCATGACATTCAAAGTTTCTAATGATGCTTGAGAATACCATTTGACTTAATGGATTCTCTTCAATCATGGAGATTGGTTGAGAAAAATTCATTCCAAATTGGTATAACTTTCTTGAAATTGTAGCAACTTGATTTGCTAACATGATAAATGCATTAGTTTCATAAATTTTGGCTACTTTCTTAGGATTTACCCTCTTAGAAGGCCTTTGAAAATTATTGGTAGCCATTTCTTCATTTAAAGCATAAGCGTCATGAAATGGTTTTGACATCAATGAACCACCAGCAACGACATCGATAATTGATCTAAGAGATCCAACTAATCCATTATAAAAAGTTTGAATTATTAATCAATCTGGTATAGCATGGTGTGGACACTTTCTTAAGAATTTTTTAAATCTCTCCCATGCATCATAAATAAATTCCCCTTCAAACTGATTAAAAGATGTAATATCATTTATAAGCTTGGCAGTTTTTTATGGTGGAAAATATTTAGCAAGGAATTTTTGTGCTAAATCACCCCAAATTCTGATAGCTTTTGATGGTGGAAAATATTTAGCAAGAAATTTTTGTGCTAAATCACCCCAAGTTCTGATAGCAGGTGCTAACGAATGAAACCACATCTTAGCTTTATCCCTCTGTGAGAAAGGAAATAACCTAAGTCTTATGGCATCATCTGATACACCATCATATTTAAATGTAACATACAATTCTAGAAAATTGGCAAGATGTAAATTTGAATCTTTAGTTGGTGATCCCACAAACTGATTATTTGATAACATTTGGATAATAACAGGTTTAAGCTCAAATGAATTAGCAATTACAATAGGTTTTTGAATACTATAATGAAGTTCATCTAGAGTAGGGTTGACATAATCACTTAAAGGTCTAAAATCTTGATGAATTTTAGCATTTTGATCATTTTGGTCTGCCATTTCTATAATTTTTTTGGATTTTTCAAAATTTATAATTTTTTATTTTTTTTTTAATTTTTCTAATAGTTCTTTCTAATTCAGAATCGCAGGGCACTAGTCTTTCAGAACCTGAATTATGCATACACTAACATAAAATAAAAAAAATAAAATAAACAAAACAAAATAAAATAAGATAAGATAACTTAAAGTTTAAATAATACTTTCTAAAAATAGAAATTTGCTTTTTTTAAAAATCAATTTCTCCACAGCAGCGACGCCAAAATCTTGAACCCTGGATACTATTAATATGCATAGTACAATAATAATTCAGGTTATATTTCACTTATATTTCCTTTGCAACAAAACCAAAAACTTGATCCTGAAGAAAAATAAGATTTAACTTTTAATTTATATATATTGGATACTATGTAAGTATACCTATCGTTATCATGTAATATAAGACATTTTGATTAAGACCCGAATATTGAACCCATCGGGAGAATACACAATATGCACTATTGAATATCAAACTTTCTATTTTTAATAAAAAGATATTTATCTAAACTAAAGATGATTTTTGCAGTAATGAAATTTAAATATTTTTGGTATTTTCAATATTTTGATAGAACAATAACAATTTAAAAAGATAACTAGAGTTTTTGTAGAAGAAAAATACTAAATATGAAAATATCTCCCTTCTTGTTATAAATTAGTAATAAGTATAAGAATTTTGTTGTGAAAGTATGCAAATTGTGTTGTGCCAAATAGAAACAATAATATTCTTTACCCTTACTAGAGATGTTATAAGAACATTGGCTAATTTAAAGTTTGAATAGTTATGAAGACCGGTTAGGCAGTGAAGATACTAGCTCTCACTCTAGAGTTCACTCGATTCCCTCCACCTGGGGCTAACATTATCACATCAGAACCTAAAATAATAAATGAAGTTGGGGGATTTAACTTGTCACTTTAAAGTCCTCTAACTCTATTCCATTCAATGAATATTTCCCTATTTATTTGCACTGTATCATATAAGCTACATTCTCATTCATACAACCTCATGTGATTCTTTCAACTGTTGACTGAGACAATACAAGCCCGGTTCTTACATGTTCTCACAAAATATTTTAACATCTGGATTGGCCAAATCAAGAATTAAATGAAGTGCATAGATTTAAATCATCACAACTTCTTCCACATTGAAGATCAATACTTTCCGCAACTTCTATCTACAACTTAAATAATTATCATTTTAAGAAGAAAAATAAAGAAAACTACTCAGAATTCATGGAGAAAATAAAACCACACTTTAGTTTAAAAGAAGAAATCATTGTCAAACCAACAAAAAGTCTAAATTAAAACTAAAAGTAGTCTCAAAACAAAAAGATAAAAACTTATCTCAAGTCCTTCACCAAACTCTTGAAGTTCCTTTGATTCTCTTCTCTTTACAATCACTTAAGAGAAAATAACAAAAAGGTTAAAATAAAAGTAAAATTGGTGCATGAAAATCTCTCCGAACTAACTCCGCAAATGAGAACTTTAAAGACTTTCTAATACTTTCAGGAACTCTTTCAAAGTCCCAATCTTCTTTCCTTTATAATTTTCCAGAAGGTGCTTTGGTTACTCTTCAAAATATGTCTAGATTCAATGTATTTCCCCAAGAGATGCATCCTTTCGTGATAATTTTCATCCATGGTGGTTATAAAAACTTATTAAGCCAAAGGGTGCCTCAAAAACCTCTTCAAAATTTGTAGAAACCAAATTTACTCGTCCAAAAACTGCCACTGACGCTTAAGCGCGAGGCCTTTAGCACTTAGGTGCGGCCTTCTCTGTTTAACCAGCGCTTAAGCGCCAGATCTGGCGCTTAGGCATCAAAACTCTCTTGAAAATTTTTCACCTTTTTTCTCCAAATTTGATGTTTTTCACTCATTTAAGCATTTTTCATGCGTTTTACCTGTATCTGCAAGAAAAGCACAAAAATACCTTCCATTAAAGCACAATATCTCAAAAATATGTATAAAAATATGTCTAAAAAAGCTATATATTTTAGGTGTATCAGTACACCTCTTAAGGTAGACTCCACTGATAACAAAGCAAGACCAGCACTTGCTATAATCCAGGTGAAAAGAGACATGACCCTCCGAGATCTTAAGAAAATCTGGATAAGGACTGACTAATAGTTTTTGGCAGGACATTATTGATGAGCAAAAACCATAGTACTGGCAACAATGTAAAATTTTTTGTGACAAAATTGAAAGATGTTACAAGCTTCACCCCCCTCCAGGAGGACTTCTCTCAAGATTCCTAAGGATTTTGGCCAGGTTGCTGATCAGATTCCAAGCATTAATGTAGAAGGTATTCCTTTATTGAATGATACCAGTACTGCTAAGCAAAAGATTATTCCCACTACTGGAAATATCCCCCCACAAAACATTGTCACTACTCCCTCAAGAGACCCTTTAGAGGGGCTATGTGACTCACATTCCAATAGTAATATAGTGACAGCTCGAATAAGGTCTCTTAGAAAAGAAGTGAATGAAATCATTATTATTGCTCATCCATCCCCTAACTTGCGGATAAGGGAGAGGGTGTGGAAGATTTCACACATAAAACAGATCTTGGAAAAGCACTTGAGAAAAACACTATTGCTGATTTGCAACAGACAACTGAAGAAGATTGGCAAATTAAAATAGCAAGGAAAAAGAAAAAACAGGAAACATAAGTACAAAAAATCCAATAAGGGACAACCTCCATGAAGACAGAAGGAAAATCCAGAGCCAAGAATGGCCCCCTCTAAATATCATAGAGGAATAACAAGATCAAGGTTTTATCCATCTCTCCACCTCCCATCAATCAATGATTAATATTCTGCACTGGTACATTAGGGGTGTGGCTCACCCCCTTTCCATTAATAGAGTTTTACATCTTAACTGTAAATATAAACTTTGGTGTCTTGTAATTCTTGAACCTATGGTGCACAAACACCCTCAAAAACTGATTAATAATTTTAATGGGTTTACCCATTTTGCTAATACCAATAACAAGATCTGGATCTTCTGCAAAAAAGAAATTAGATGGAACATCTTGGTGAATCACCAGTAGTTTGTTCATCTCTCTTTTCACATCAATGGACGCATGAGTTTTGCCTCCTTCATCTATGCAGAGTGTACTAAGGAAGATAGAAAGGAAATGTGGAACTGTCTTCATAAGATCAGTCAGCAGATGACCTCTTCCTGGTTGGTATGGGGGATTTCAGTTGTATCATATCTTCAACAAAAAAATTAGGTGGTAGGGCCCCTAATTTAAGTAAAATGTCTACTTTCAATGATAATATCAGTAGTGCTGGACATTTTGATCTGGGTTTCAAGGGTCCTGCCTTCACCTGGAAAAGGGGTTCTATTTGGTAAAGACTTGACAGGATCCTTGTTAATGATTGTTGGCTCTCCCAATTCCTACTTACTTTTGTCACCCATCTTAGCCTTGCTGGTTCTGACCACAGGCCACTCCTCATAAGCATCACTTCCTCTTAATTGCCTTCAACCCCCCTCCCTTTAGATACCTCAACATATGGTCCACCCATCCCTCTTTCTCTAACACCATTTTTGACCTATAGAAAGATATCTCCCACCCTGATCCCCTAGTTAAACTTAGCTTGTTGCAAATTAAAACTAGTAAGGCTCATAGAAAGTCGATTTGGGAAGCTTTTGATAATGTTCTCACAAATGTGACTTATGCTGAAAAAGAAGTTATAAGGCTTGAACTGGAAGCTCAGCAGGAGTTTATGGAGGAAGAGGTGCTTCTTACTGCTTAAAATAACCTTCTCACTACTATTGATTATCAGGATCAATTCTTGATACAAAAGGCATCCATGAATATCTTCATTGATAGGGACAAAAATACCAAATTCTATCATGCCAACAGTAAGTACAAAAGGAAGTGCAATGACATTCACTCCATTCAACATGCTGAGGGAACTTGGCTCCATGATAACACTTCCATTGCTACTAATGCTACAAACTACTATAAAATTTTTTTGAACCAAGCCAATAATACAAGGCCTCCAATTGATAATCATTACTTCTCTATGAGTTGAGTTATACCACCAATCTTAGACTCACTGACCCCCTACTGAAAAGGAAATTTGGGAGGCCATTAAATCCATTGATAACACAAAGACAACTGGCCCTGATGGTTTTACAGCAAACTTCTAGAAAATATCATGGGGCATTATCAAAACTTATGTTATTGCTATTGTGGTCAGTTTTTTTTCAAGGTAACAACCTCCTACATTATTTCTATGCTTCCACTTATGTCCTTGTAACCAAATTTGAAATTCAGAAAACCTGGGACCATGTCAAACCAGTCTGTCTCACTACTATCCTCAGCAAAGTTATCAGAAAAATTATAGTAAATAGACTTCAGCCTTACCTTGATTATCTGATTAAACCCAACCATATTGCTTTTGTTAAGGGAAGGTCCATTATTGATAATACATTACTGGCTCAGGGACTTCTTCAAGATCTGAACAAGCCTTGTGGAGGGGGAAACCTCATTTATAAATTGGATATAATAAAGGCATATGATACAATTAGTTGGGATTTTATAATGGATATACTCTTACCTGGAGGTTTTCAACCTGATTTCTATAAGCCCATTCATAGATGGTTACTCAAAAATGTCCACTCCATTCTCATCAAGGGGCAAGTTTGGGGGTCTTTTACTGCTGCTAGAGGTTTGAAGCAAGGGGACACATTATCCCCCACCATTTTCATCCTTGCTATAGACTATTTGTCTAGAATCTTTGATGCATCCCTTCTGCCCCAAAGTTATTCCAGATACCATCACAAATCTAATATAGCCATATCTCACCTTCTGTATGCTGATGACATAATGGTCTTCCCAAGTGCCCACAAGAATGATGTGAAGTTCCATAGCCTCCAAAAATTTCAATTGCACTCAGGGATGTATTTCAATGTTGATAAATGTCGTCTGATTTTCAATAAGAAATCCTCCCCCATTTGTAAACAATGTGCCACTAAATACACTAGTTTATCTTGCACCCAACTTCCTATCAAATACCTTGAAGTACTTCTTCTTACTGGTAAAACTAAATAAATTTAGTTTGAGAAAGTCCTTAATAAGATTTCCTCCTTCCTATCTGGTTGGACTTAATCCTTCCTCTATAATGGTGGTAGAATAACTTTGCTGAAGAGTATCCTTACTACCTTTCCCTCCTATATCCTTCAGATGAATACTATGAAGAAAAACATCTAAATTCAGATGGAGAGAGCCTTCAATAAATTTTTATGGTTAGGACAAAGACAACAAATGTGTTGGGCTTCTTGTCAAAAGGTTGCTAAACCCCAGTTGGCTGGGGGTATTGGTTTCAAGGGCTTGAACCAACTACTTCAAGTCAATTAGTGTAAAATCTGGATTAAGTTAAGAGCTTAATCTTCTTTATGGGCTAAATTTACGTTGGGCAAATACTGTAAAGAGCATCATCCTACCCTTGCTATTAGAAAAATTGGTGATTCCAAAATTTTGGTGAGGATGCTAAAGTTTAGACAAATTGCTGAAGAACTTTTCTTATGGGATTTGGGGAAAGGAGATATCAATTTTTGGCTTGACCACTGGTGTCCCAAAGACTAGATAACTCCCTCACTATTGCCCTTAATCCTGATCTCAAGGTTCTTGATTGCTGGGATGGCAATAACTGGTCACTTCAAAAACTCTCAACAATCCTGCAAGATCATTCAGCTAGGAAAATTGCCACCATATAGTTTGATAGAAACAAAGCAGATAAACTTGTTTGGCAAGCCTACTATAATCAGAGCCTCACTAAAGCTATTTATTCCAAATTATATGGATTGGAGTAGGTGTCTTGGGGAGATATTGTCTGGAATAAGTTTATATCTCCCTCCATGTCATTCTTCAGCTTGAGGACACTCCAAAAATTTCTTACAACAGATGATATACTCAAGCTGAAAGGAGAGAGAGGATTCTCTAGATGTGGGTTGTGCCTGCAAAGGAGGAAACTTTAACACATCTCTTTTTTGAATGTAGCTTTTCCCAGAATCTTTGGAATCAGCTTTTGCAACATCTAAATATTGAAGTCATTAATCTCACTTGGGATAAGATTAATACATGCTGGCAGAACTGGCATAAGCTAAAATATGCTCCTATACCTTTCATAGTGGCATGGTTTATTTGGATGACTAGAAATAAAGCCAAATTTGAAGACACGATACCCACTACAAAAAAGGTAGTTAGAAACAATGTATCTTACCTACACAAGATGATTAAGTATAACAGGTTTCCAAATATCTCCAACTCCTACTCATCTCAAAAAGGAAACTCCTCAACAAATCAATAAAGTAATCTGGAAACCACCTAAGTGTCACACTGTAAGCAGTTTTACTGAAATGGGGGTAGGTGTGGGTGATATTTTTAGAAATCATTGAGGACAATGCCTATTTTACTTCCATACTCCAGTTTTGGTTGCTGATGCTATAGAAACTAAGCTTATTACTGTTTATTGGGCTCTAAAACTTCATACAAAGATTTGATGGAATTATATATGGATGGAAGTGGATTTGACTATCGTCATCAATTTGTTAGGCACTGAGGAAGTGCCACCCTGACACCACTCTTGCTGGATTCAAAATATCAGAGGACTCACCTCCCACCTTCATGTTAACTTTACTTTTATATTTAGGGAAGGTAGCAAACCTACTAACTGGCTTGCCAGACATGGTATCAGCTCCAATACTACATTTGTTGCAACCTCCCCACCTCCTCCACTACTTTTTCCGCTACATGTAGACCTGCTTGAAGTTTCCCACCTCAGAATTGCTAGCCACGATACACTCAGGAAATAGATTCTATGTTGAAGATTTTTTGGATTCTTTTTTGGGTCCCCAATTAGAGAAGGGGTAGTCTTTTTAATCAGTGGAGGTTTCATTGTCTTTCTTCTTTGTGTATTTTTCTTTTCTTCTTTTTACCTGCTGTAAGACTCATGGGTAGATTGCTGACTCCTCTATAATGTGGAGTGCAATTTTTCCTTCCCACTCTCCTTTTTTGTAAACATTGTTCAACCTAAAATGGAAAGAGCTAAAAGAAGCTCCTTATTGAATATATATATATACATACAAACAAAGAGCATGTAACTGAATCATCAATGCAATAGTGATCTTCTTTTAAAAAAAAAAAAACAAAAAATCTCTTTCATAACATCATTGCTTTTGCAATAGTGATCTTCGTTTTTTTAAATGATTTTGATGAAAACCTATAAAGGTCCACATGTTAATCATTTAGATCGAGGTTGGAGATTGCCTTCCTTAGATCTTTAGGATGGTGGCTTCTACCTATAGTTGGAATTATACAGCACACAGTCCAGCTCTGAACCCCCACCTTTACTAATGTTTTACACTTAATCTCAGTCTTCCATATGTGACAACATTTTTTTTATTCAACTCGGATTTTTTCTCATGACTTAAAATGAAATTTCTTTCTTATTTAATTTTCTCAAGATTTTTTTAAGTTTCAGAAGTTTGCTTAAAATTCTTACACTTCATTATAATAACATACTAATAATTTGACAGCAGTAGCAGATGCCCATGTATGCAATGATATGTTTTATTGCCATCTTTTGCATACTGTACTTTAATTGTTCATTTATATACGCATGTTACTTACAATACCTCTTAGAATAAGAGAATAATAGTATGGTTTTATAGGAGTTACACACCAACAAGACACCAACCAAACTATTTGCATGTACACCTCAAAACATAAACCTTAAACTTGAAGTCGCTACGGTACGAAGCTTGAAGCAAGATTTGTGGGCAGCATGACCTGGATGCCAAAAAAAAAACATCTACAAGAGAGCAAAAGAGATCTTCACCAGTAATACCTTTCCTAGTCTAAACAACAATAACTCATAGGACTTCAAGGTAGTCTGTCTAGTGTGACATAAAACCTCACATTATCTTTAGGCCTTGCACAACCTTGTTGTGCAATTTAAGCCCTAACTCTTTTAGGACCCCAAGTTTGTCATTTTGTATGACATAAATCCTCATATCTTCTAAGCTATTTAGATGATCAGATATCATGCAAATGTAAGCCCTAAGTAATAAAAATTTCAGGATGAAGCGTAAAGTAATATCATCTTCAAAACTAAAGATAAACTATATGATAGTTTGGGAAGCCACGAAGGTTCTTCTCGTGATTTGTGACATCCCCTATTTCTCTTTCCTTTAGATTCCAAAAATAATTACTCCTATTTGATCCACTCCCATTTTTTTTCTATTTTCAATCCTAAAAACTAAACTTTATATGACAAATACCTCTAGTCAATATCGAGAGTTTTCTTTAGTGGCTTAGCTAGCTTAGAATGAAATTAACTATATGAGCTTGCTTCTAGAGGGAACTAAAGAACCCAGGTAATATAAACAGTGCCTAATCCTTTCATTAGATAGAGGAATTTGTCAGCCAACATATAAAAAGGTTCATAGACCAAACAAAATTCATAAATTCTTTAGTTTATGCAATTGAGCCCCGCTAACAAGTAATGTGTCTATTCCTCAAACAAATGTATTTTTTTGGTGTGGTGCTCGTTTATATAAACTATTAAGTATATGAAATCTATTTTTTCTCATTATTTTTCAAATTAAATTACGATTTTTCAAAATTAAAAATTACATATATACATATCTATACATAAAAATCAAATCCAAACCATTTTCAAGATTAAAGCGTCTGACTCAACATGCACTTACACATATTTTTAATCTCCTTAACTATCTTAGAAAATATGTCACAATTTATATCTAACAGTTGTTGTTCACACTTGCAATGATTTAAAAATTAGATAATAGATTTTTACACTAGGGGTACTTCACAAGTATACATATCATTTCAGGTAATACAGGATTTTCTTGAAAAACCCCAGTATTGATCCCATGAGAAATGCAGTAACTCTTAAAATTAAATTTCAGTAATTTTACATAAATTGCATTTTACGAAGATAAAATATTTAAAATTATATGCTTATCAAAATCACTACTAAAAGAGCTTAAAAAGAAACTAACAACTAAAAATAACAACTTAACAAAATATAACAATAAATTTGGATATTATGGAAAAGAACCTTTCCTCTTGGAAAGAGATTTTAATCTGTGGGATTTAAATGATTTAAGACAAAATTGAGGTATTGTGGAAAATACTAGCATACCTTATTCTTTACGCCCTTTCCGTGCTTGTAAAGAACATTAGCTAACTTAAGGCCAATTCCTTAACATCTTGACTCCACATCAGTGCTATCTAGCCTCTCACCTCTAGATGGTCCTAGCCTACATAATAGTAATGACCAAATCCTAGCATCAATGTACTAAGAATTAAGCCAAACTGATAAATATCAAGCTTGTCACTATATATCTAACCAATTCTACACCCATCAAAACTTATCTCCCTATTTATTTGCACTACCTCTTAGGTGATAACTATGACACTTCCTAGAATGAAGTGTTGTACCAACTAGTTAGGTGAAATCATAGCCCTCTCAGGTCCTAATGTTTTTTTAATGTATTTTAAACTCAAAGTGGCTAGTTTGCAATGTAAATGAAGATTTGGTGAAAATACCATCACAATTTTTAAAAGTAAAAAAAATCCTTAAATCATTCTCATCCCCAAAGATTAAGCCTCATAATCAAGAAGAAAGAAAGGGAACTACTTAGAATTCATGGAGATTAAACAAAAAAAAAAACATTTGCATTGAAATTCAAGTTATGCAATAACAACTCAAACACAAGTACAAAGTACCATATGTTTTCTCCCCAAGAAAACTTCTAGAGTTTCCTCTAGGTAATCTCCAGACTTCTTCACACTAATACACACTAACACTTACACTTAAACAGAAAATATGTAAAACCTAACTCACTTTTGCCACCGAATTGAAGTTTTGAGGCTCCGAAAGATCTCACAATTCGACCAAATCCTCATATTAAATAGAAAACAAAAATAACCAAGGGTTGGTTCAAAAACCCCTAAAAAATTTGGCTAAATTTGATGTATCTTCTATAAAAGTGGTTGCTGGTGCTATAGCGCCCTTTTGAACCATTAGTGGTGCTATGACTCCAAGGGGTGTCGCTATAACGCCACACAAAAATTACCATTTTTGTTCAATCTTTTCATCGTTTTCTTTAAGTGTCCATTCCATGTACCTGAAACCAAAAACTTGCAAAATATCTTCTTTTAAAGTAAAAAAAATGTATATAAAAGGCTTTATAAAACATGCACTTAAAACAAGTTATTTATAGGTGAATCAATTCCCCCAAATTTAAAAGTTACTTTTCCTCATGTAACTCCTTATACTATATATAAAATTTATAACTTGTGGTAGCAAACTTAACTTACAGAATATTAAAATTTCTACATTATGAAATGCTATAGTGAAAATTTTAGAAAAAGTTTTAACAACTCAGGATAAAAGCTAAATTATATGAACATTTAATAATAAATTTTAAAAGCTCTAATCTTCTATTTATTTCAAAAATAACTATATTTTAGTCATACTTAATATACTTAGAACAAATACTAGAAAAAAAATTGCATGAGAAATTTATTAGTAAAGGTTTTAATACTTATAAGTCAAGTTAAAAATGTAACTAAGTTTTGTTCCTTAAGATGAATCAAGTAGAGCCAATTTTTTACTATGCATCTCGCCAAGCTTCTCCTCACACACACACACACACACAAATATATATAGATATATACCTGGAGAAGTTACCAAGAAGGTTGGAGACTCCAAGATTTGGACTCATATGCTTAAGGGGAGAGAGGAGATTGACAAATACCTGATCTGGGAGCTGGGAAAGGGAGAGATCAATTTTTGGAAGGATAATTGGTGCCCTGCTGATCAATTGGAGCCCTTACAGAATGGAAAGGATGAAGAGCAAATGGTTAAAGACTGTTGGAATGGCAATGAGTGGTTTGAGGAGGCTTTGAACAAAGTCCTACAAGATTCTGCTACTAGAAATATCTCAAAAATTCAGTTTGATAGAAACAGAAAGGACCAAATTCAGCTCATCAAAAGAACCAGATCAAGTATTTCAAAAGACATATACAAAAGCTTATTCAAATGGGAAGATTGCAAGTGAAATATCAGCAAATGCCAAAAATTCTTAACCCCTTCCATGTTGTTCTTTTCCTGGAGAGTTCTAAATGACCTAATCCCAACAGATGACATATTGAAGCTGAAAGGATTAAAAGGCCCTTCAAGATGCCACTTATGCAATAACAATCAAGAATCAAGTGATCACCTTTTTTCAGATGTAATTTTGCTAGGCAGGTTTGGAATGACCTGATCTCTAATAGCAACCTGAATTTGTTGAATGTGGGCTGAGGAAATTTAAAAGGCAGCTTGAAAGACTGGCAGGCAATCAACCTGATGTCCCTCCCTTTTATTGTTGCTTGGTTTATTTGGAATGCTAGGAACAAGGTGAAGCATGAGGACAGTGTGACTCCTTCTGTCTCTGTGGCAGCAAACTGTAAGGCCTATTTACACAAGCTGATAAATTGGAAGAAGTTCCCTCAGATTTTGAAGGCTATGACTAAAATCAACACCCAACATCCTATGATGATCAAAGTCAGATGTGAGAAGCCCCCTTACCCTTTCATTAAAATTAATACAGATGGAAGATTCACAAATAGGAAAGATGTTATTGGAGGTATCTTCAGAGATCACACAGGCAAAGTTTTGCTATATTTCAAGGCCCCATTTATTGTCGAAGATGCTCTAGAAACAGAAGCTACTGCCCTTTATTGGGCCTTAAAATTTGCCAAGGCAGTTAAGTGGGGTTGCATTATTGCTGAAGTGGACTCTTCTCATTTGGTGGAGCTAATCACTGCCACCTCTTCCCCCCCATAGCATATCAATCAGTGGATCTCTAGAATTAAGAAGACCATCAATGCGAGCAGCTTCCAAATAAAGTTCAATTATAGGGAAGCAAACAGGACAGCAAATTTCTTGGCTTTGGAAGGCTCAAATTTGAGCCATGTTGTGGTCTCAACTACTCTCCATCTCCATCTACAAATCTTAACACAAGGAGACAACCTTCAAATTCCTTACATCAGATTTCAGAAATGAAATCCTAGGCATCTTTGTTACTGACCAAGCTGGCAATCCACCTACCACTCCTTGTCTAGTTGATTGGAATTGTTGTTTTGTTTATGTCATATATATATATATATATATATATATATATATATATATNTCTTTTTTTATATATATATATATATATATATATATATATATATATATATATATATATATATCTGTTTTTCTTTTCTTTTTCCTTTTCTTTTTAGGATCATTTTCAATCCTTTCTTTTTCTCTTTTTTTTTCTCTTTTTTTTCATATATCATGTGAGGATTACTATATCTGTATAGCCTTTAATGATTTTGAACTCCACTATTCCTCCTCTTAAAGCTAAAAACATCTCACATTTCTGTACTTTAACAAATGTATATTAGGTTTAAAATTTTTCATAAAGTCTCAATTCTTTCTTTTCAAATATAAATCCAAGATCCTTAATATTTCCAAAATTACAATATTCCTTACTTTAAATAGTAAAAGCATAAATACAAACCCTTCATACTAAACATTTTAATTCTGGAATTAAACTTTCTTATTAAAACCTTTTACTTAAGTTTTGTACAACTTTCATAAAATAAAAAACATATTTTTCTATATTTAACTCTACATACCCCTGGTTATGTTAAAAGTAATTTTGAAAAATACAATTCCTGAGGACAAAATAATGTTTTGTTTAAAAGGAATTTTCTCCCCTCCCCGAAACTTAAAATTTTGAACTAATTAAAGCAGGAAAGTTCATGAAGGAAGATATTTTTTTTTAATTTTAAAAACAAAGAAACTAATGCAGGTTTAAGTAGGAAAGCAAGTACTAAGTAGTGATAACCATAAGATTAACTTGCATAACAATAAAAACATAAAAGAAACACTCCTCTAGCATTTAATTGGTAGCAAAAAATAAAAAGAAGCAACCGGAACAAAAACTTAAAATAAATTAAATACCAGCACATTACACATAAGTACAACAAATCACTAACATAACAAAGTCCAAATTTTTAAAAACAACAAAGGAAAAGAAAGAAAACACAAACTAAACATCAATATTCATCATCTCCAACATCATCATCATCATCACCATCGTCATCATCATCCATCTCGAAAGAACATTATGGTGTGAAAGTAAGGCAAGTAATAAATTCCATAGAATGGTCACCTCCCATGTATCTCCTCATAGCCTCATTATAATCAAAATCATTCTCAATCTTCCTCATCATAATATCATCACTTTGATACAAATGAGATTTAACCCCTTTTGCTTGAATATGTAGATTTATGATATCTCATTGTTGAATCATCATTTATTCCATAAGAATGCAGAGAAATAGAATCAGAAGTAGATGGTTTAGGAGTACGAGCAGGAGCTGAAGTAGAAGCTGAAGTAGAAGATATGTTAACTCCAATCTTATGTCTAGTCCCAAAATGTCTCTCATGTTTTTCCAAATTCATTTTTTTGATGGGTTTATGAGATGGTAAAGTTTCTTCCCAAGTCTCATGCTTCACTCCAGAAGCAACACACAAAGTAGTAATAACGGAAGGGTAACCCAAACCTAATGTAGTTCCTCCTCTCAAAGAAACAGGCATGTTAGTATAAATGAGGGAGCCAATGTCAATAGGTTTCTTCATCTGGATATGATAATTTGGAGTAGCTCTCTCTCTCGGGTTACCTCACTAAAATGGTTGGTAGGAAATAATCTTCTAGAGATAAAATAGTGTCAGGCTCGAGAATGAACATTAAATTTTGAAAAAGAAAAGTTCACTCATCGCACATTCTTGATTTTCCAAATTTCATTTACATCAGTCAAAAATCCCATTATATCATCTATTTCAACATAAGTAGGATGAAAGTCTAAAAAGAAGTAGGTAAGAACACTGTGTAGTTGGTTTATGTGGTTAATCTGAGCAAAACTGATATCCATATATTTCCCATGCACAAAAACCAAATCATCTGATTTAATGAGAAAGTTAGCATAGAATTCATGAATAACAGAAATCACAGAAATGACTGTGAAGTAGCAAAAGTGTTCTGACAGTCCCTTTGCAATCAAATATTCAATAGTACCACCAAAACGTAGAAAACTACGTTTTGAAATCAACTTCTTTAATTGCATATCAAAATATCTATCTCGTTCCCTTGCACTGACAAACTTATCATAATCAAAAGTTTCCTTTTCCTTTCTTCTCTTCATTTTAGAAGCCATGTGTAATCTAAAATATTTTAAGATAAATTCCAAAAAGCACTATCTTAAATACGAAGGGCCTCCTAAAAACTCAATCCAAACATAATTAATCATTTAACGATGGATTTCACATTATTTTCATCAAATCTTCCAATTTTTGGCCTAATCCATAATGTGGGTGAAATCCATTATCAAATCAAAATATTTCAAAGCTAGGGTAAAGATCTTACCTAGAGATGAAGAAATCCCAAGTTTGGAAGCCTATCTTCAAGCTAATCAAGCACAAATTCAAGCCCTAAAGCAGCAACATGCAAAAAAATTAGAGGAAGGATATGAACCAAGGTTAAAAATGGTGAAATCTATGGGTCCAGGCACTTAAGATGACTCACGGGTTAGTTTGACGCTTTAGCGCCTAGCTTAGCCTGATAAATGGCGCTATAGAGCACAAATATGGTGTTATAGCACTCTTCATACTCATCCAAATTTCAATTTTTTTTAATATTTGAAAAAGAAATAGAAAATATGTGATGCAAAAAGACTCTTTTTAAAATTTTAATTTTTAAATTTATAGTTATTAAGTTCATCGCAATTCTAAAATTTCAAATTCGCAAATCTAAAATGAATACATATGGCCAATTTTTCACAACACAATAGAATGTTTTCTTATATTAATAATAAATTCAATACAACACAAACAAACACCAAGACATCACTTAGATGTTCATACAAAACATACAATACAAACCACACTAAGTCTTTAAACGAATACTATAAGCTCACTACACGGAATTACACAGCATTAAGAACACAAATTTTAATATAAAAACAAACTTTAACACTATTTCTGATTAGTGGTGATATTCTCCATTCCACTCACAAAAAAAATTCTATTATAGCAATGGTAAGAAGGAGCATGGGGAAATTCCTTAGGAAACTTATCATCAATCCACTTGTTGGTACTATAAATTGTCACTTGACTATATTGAAAGCACGCCAAACTATTGAATTATAGTTTCAATTGCCAATCTATATGCTCGTAATGGTGGGACAACTTTTCAACCCTTGAAAGAAAAAGAGAAATCTCACCTTCAATCTTCTCAAGTTTTTCCATGAGGCGCTCTAAACTTACTGCGAGATATCCATTGAAATATGCTTGAGCATCCTTATGCAACAACTTCTTCTCTTCAAATCTCCCACTGACATTGCTCTCTATGATCTCTCAAATGAAATTTCCACTCTCAAATCTCTTAAGAGTACTTATGAATGTCATTGGGATACTTTAAACCCCATCCTAGGTGGTTTTATAAAGAGGAAGAAGAAGAGAAACCTAATTTTTGGCAATTTTTAGGAGTTACTCAAACTATGGGGCTATAACACCAGATCTGGTGCTATAGCGACAAACCAACATCTAAATCTCAAATTTCCTTCTTCCACTCTTCATGTCCTTTAATATAATAGTTTTTTGTTCCAACAAAATTGTGTAAGGTGCACAATCCCAATATAAAACTCATCATAACAACAATTCAAATCCAAATCACACCAATAACTATGGGTTGCCTCCCACAAAAAACTTGGTTTAATGTCTTCAGCCCGACAAAACCATTGTTTTAATTAGGTTTGGCCCAACATTTGGATCTCCTCAAATGCAGGACCCTCTCCTCTGATGTATGCTCATAATATATGTCCATATACCTTAATTACTCTCATAGTGTGGATCTTCAATATCAACTGCTCCATGTGGATATACTTTTACCACAATAAATGGTCATGACTGCCTAGATTTAAGTTTTCTTGGAAATCATTTCAATCTCAAATTATAAAGCAATACTACTTGCCCAAGCTCAAAATGCTTTTTTAGAATCTTTTGATCATGCCTAACTTTTGTTTTCTCTTTATAAATTTTGACATTCTTATAAGCTTCATTTCTCAATTCATTAAGTTCACTTAATTGTAGTAATATCTTATCCCTAGCATCTTTTAAATTACAATTAAACTCTTTAATTGCTTAGTAGGCTTCATGTGTAAGTCAACTGGCAAGTGACATGCTTTTACATATATGCGTCTATATGGTGTCATTCCTATAAGTGTTTTATAAGCAGTTGTATAGGCCTATAAAGTGTAGTCAAGTCTAGCAGACCAACCAATCCTTTTATGATTTATCATTTTTTCTAATATTCTTTTAATTTCTCGATTGAATACCTCTACTAAACAACTAGTATGAGGATGATATGCTACGGTAATTCAATATTTAATCCCAAATTTTTGTGTTAATGTTTCTATCATTCTATTTCTGAAATGACTTCCCCCCAATGTAATGATCACTCGTGGCATTCCAAATCTTGTGAAAATATTCTTTCTTAAAATTTTGATACACATTTAGCATCACAGTGAGGTAAAGAAACTGCTTCAATACACTTAGAAACATAATCTATAGCTATTAAAATATAACTTTTTTCAAAAGATGGTACAAAATGGTCTAATGAAATCTAATCGCCAAACATCAAAGATATCAACCTTAAGAGTAAAATTCAGAGGCATTTCATCTATTCTCAAAATATTGCCAACTCTCTGATATCAAACACATATTTTTATATAATTACTGACATCCCTAAATAAAGTAGGCCAATAAAATTCAGATTGTAGAATCTTAAATGCAATTTTATCCTCTCCAAAATGTCACCAAAAATATGATTTATGACATTTTCAAATAATTTCTTAAGTGTCTTCTAATGGTACACATCTTCAAATGATTAAGTCCTTGTATTATTTATATAAATAAGGGTCATCTCATAAGTAAGATTTTGATTCATAAATGAACTTCTTAATTTGATGGCTATCTAATACATAGGGTAATATATTACTAACCAAGAAGTTCACTATATCAACATACCACGAAATTCACCATTCATTAATCACATATAATTTTTCATCAGAAAAATTCTCATTAATTTCATCATTTAAAGCTCTCTCATTTTCCAATTCAAGCCTTGATAGATAATCAACTATTTAATTATCAATACCCTTCCTATCCACAACTTAAAAATCATATTCTTGCAATAGAAGGACCCATCTAATTAATCGTGGTTTTGCATCCTTCTTCATCATTAAATACTTAATACCAAAATGATTAGTATGCACAATACATTTAGTTTCAATAAGATAAGACTTGAAATTATTAAAAGTAAACACTATAACTACTAATTTCTTTTCAGTGGTAGTATAATCAATTTGAGCTTCATTAAGGGTTTTACTAGCATAGTATATAAGTATGAACATTTTGTAATCTCTCTGTCCTAAAATAACCCTTATAGCATAATCACTAGCATCACACATTAATTTAAAAGGTTTTGTCCAGTCAAGTGAAACAAAAATAAGCATGGTGATTAATTTCTCTTTCAATAAATTAAAGGAATTTAGGCACTCTCCATTAAATCAAAGTTGGAATCTTTCTCTAAAATTTGGCATAAAAGCTTGGAAATTAAAAAAAAAAAAAACTTTAATATAACATCTGTAGAAACCAACAAGTCATAAGAATCTTCTTAATCCCTTAAACTCGTAGGTGGCGACAATTTAATAATAACTTGAACTTTTGTTGGATCAACTTCCATGCCTTTCTCAGAAATTTTATGTCATAACACGATTCCTCATGCAACTATAAATTGACATTTTCCCAATTAAAAACAAAGTTTGTTTCTTCACAGTGGTTCATAACTCTTGTTAAATGATCTAAACATAAATTAAAAGAAATCCCAAAATTGAGAAATCATCCATTAAAATTTCAATTCCTTTTTCAATTAAATCACAAAAAATTGACATCATACATCTCTAAGAAGTTACACGGGCATTATATAACATAAATGACATTCTTATTGAAGCAAAAGTTCCATAAGGACTAGTAAAACTTGTTTTCTCTTGATCCTCAGAAGCAATAGATATTTGGTGGTATCCTGAATATTCATCCAAAAAGCAAAAAATTACTATTTCTTGCTAGCTATCCGAGATTTGATCCAGAAAAGGTAAAGAAAAATGGTATTTTCTAGTGACAACATTTAATTTTCAATAATCAATGTGAGTTTGTCGTCAAGTAAGTTACCTTGTTGGAATTAGTTCATTCCTTTCATTTTCAATCACAGTCACTCATCATTTCCTAGGAACACAATGAATATGACTAACCTAAGAACTATTTGAAATTGAATAAATAATCCCAACATCCAACCACTTGAAAATTTCTTTCTTAACTAAATCTTTCATTATAAGATTCAATCTCCTTTGAGGATTAGCTCTAGGCTTATGATTATCTTCCATGAAAATTTGGTGTGTACAGATTAAAGGACTGATTCCTTTAATATCAACTATTGTCCATCCAAAGGATTTTTATGAATCTTTAATGTTTATAATAATTTTTCTTCTTTTTCATCCTTTAAGATTGAGGATATAATAATAGTTAATGTAGACGAGCTTCCCAAAAATGCATAATTTAAATGAGCAGGTAAGACTTTCATCTCAAGTTCATGAGGTTTTTCGACAAATGCAATCATAGGTATACTATTTTCAGTAGAATCTAAAATTTCATATTCTTCTTGAACATAATTTAAATCCTCAGTAATCATCTCATTTGCTTCATCTTCAGAATCTCTTTAGCCTCTGCTTCTTGTTCTTTTTTCTAAAATTACTTCATCTTTTTGATCCAATATGGCTTCACATCTATTTTGAAAGTTATTAACAATCATATCATCAATAATAACCATTCTATAACATTTTCCATCAGGATACTTCATTATTTTAAGCACATTAAATGTAACTTCTTGATCATTAACTCTCATTGTTAATTCTTCTTTTCGCACAACTATTATGGCTCATCTGACAGCAAGGAAAGGTCTCCCTAAAATAATAGAAATTTCTTTATCTTATTCCATATCTAATATAATAGAATCAACTAAAAAGATAAATTTATCCACTTTAACTAGTACATATTTTGGAACTCTTTTAATATAAGTGATGGATCGATCAGCTGATTGAAGGGTTACAGTAGTGGGAGAAATATATCCTAAACCTAAAATTTTAAGTATAAATTGTGGCCTAAGTTTAATCCTTGCTTCTAAATCACATAAGGATTTTCCTCAAAATTTCTCTCCAATTGCGCAATGTATAGTAAAGCTACCAGGATCTTTATGTTTTTTAGGAAGCTTTTTCAAAATTGTTGCACTACATTCTTCAACAAGTGCAACAGTTGCATGATTTATAAATTTCCTTTTTTTATTCAAAAATTCTTCATAAAATTGGCATAACTTGGCATCTATTCCAAATCCTGAACAAAAGAGATATTAATTATAAGCTTCTTGAATATTTCAAAAAATTTTGAAAACTGTTGATGCAATTTTTGCTATTCAATTCTTTGAGCAAAAGGTGGTGGGGGTCTTTCTAAATTAATCTTAGTTGGAGAGTTAGATGTTTCTGTTTCCTTAGGAATAATTTCTTCAGGTCTTTTAATTTCTTCAACTAGTTGATTCTCTACATTACTAGGACGTGTTCTCAGAGGCTTATTGTTAAGCGTGTTAGCAATTTTTACTAGTTGATTCTCCATACTTCTAATAGCAACACTTTGATTTTGTAAATTATTACCCATTTGCAACATCAATTCTTTCATAGACAACTTCTTCTCCTTAACTTGTTGATTAAATCCAAAAGGATAAGTATGTCTAAAGTTAGCATTACCTTCGTTGTTCCAATTTCCCAATGGGTTAACTTGAGTACTACCCTGTTGTTGACTTCCATTACTAGGATTGTTGTTCCAATTGAAATTAGGATGGTTTTTCCATCATGAGTTATAATAAATTGAATATGGGTTATTGGGTTTGTTGATAGCATTTAGAGTTTCCATTGACGTATGAGAATTAATCATTTTTCTTAATAAATTTTCTTCAACCATTTGAGATGTTGGAGAAAAATTCATTCCAATTTGGTCTATCTTCTTAGATATTGCAACAACTTGACATGCAATCAATGAAGTACAATCATTATCATGAATGTTGGGTACTTTCTTAGGATTTACCCTTTTAAAAGGCCATTGAAAATTATTTGTAGTTATTTCTTCAATTAATGAATAAGCTTCGTCAAAGGACTTAGACATTTATGAACCTCCACCAGCAGCATCTATAATAGATCTAAGAAATCCTAGTAACTCATTATAAAAATTTTGAATGATTAACCAGTCTGGCAAAGCATGATGTGAAAACTTTCTATGGATTTCCTTAAATCTTTCCCAAACTTCAAATATAGACTCTCCTTCAAACTGAGTAAAAGAAGTAATATCATTTCTGAACTTCATAGTTTTTGAAGGTAGAAAATACTTAGCAAAAAAATTTTGAGCTAAATCTCCCCAAGTTCTAATAGATCCAGGTGATAATGAATTTAAACACATCTTAGAGTTATCCTTTAATGAAAAAGTAGAAAGTCTAAGTATGATGGCATCATTTGATATGCCGACATGTTTTAATGTAGCACATAGTTCTAAAAAACTAGCTACATGTAAATTGGGACACTTAGATGGTGTTCCTCTAAATTGCACATACTACCTTAAAGGTTTTTGTTAATTATGATGTTCATTTTTAGTAGTTTGAAATTTAATATTGTTTTGCGATGTGTTTGCCATCTCTTGAGAATTGAGAACTCCTCCTTATTTTGAATTTTTTCTAATACTTTGTTCTAATTCATAATTGTAAGACACTAAATTCTCTGATCCATAACTACACATAAAGGATGTAAAAATTGCAGAAAATAAAATAACACGCCAAAAAAGAAAAACAAAATTTTGAATTTTTTATTTTAAAGTTTTTTCGTGGTTTCGGTTTTTTCAAATGTTTTTTCTTAATTTTTAAGTTTCAAAATAATAATTCAAATAAAATTGTAAGTTAAAAAGTCCTGTTGCATTCCTCGACAATGACGTCAAAAACTTAACCCAACCCGCACTTACGCGTATTTTTGATCTCCTTAATTTTGTCAGAAAATATGTCTCAATTTATATCTATTAGCTAGTGTGAACATTAGCTAACTTATGGTTGATTTCTTAACATCTCAACCCCACATCTGCGTTATCTAGCCTCTCACCACTAAATGCCCCTAGCCTAAATATAATAACAAGTTTGGATATTATGGAAAAGAACCTTTCCTTTTCCAAACAGATTTGATCTATGTAGGATTCAAATTATTTAAGATAAAATTTAGGTATTGTGAAAAATAGAAGCAAACCTTATTTTTTACCCCCTTCTGGTGCTTGCAATGAACATTAGCTAACTTATGATTGATTCCTGAACATCTCGACTCCACATCAGTGCTATCTAGCCTCTCACCTCTAAATTGCCCAAGCCTATGCCATCATAATGATCGAATCCCAGCATCACGGTACTAAACCTCAAGCAAAACTGATAAAATTGTAGCCTGCCACTCTAGATCTATCTAATTATACGCCCATCAAAACTTATCTCCCTATTTATTTGCACCCCCTTAGGTGATCTCTATGGCTCTACCTAAAATAAAGTGTTGTATCCACTAATTGGGTGAAATCATAGCCCTCCCAGGTCATTATGTTTCTCAATGGATTTTAACCTCACAACTGGCCAGTTTACAAAGTAAATAATGATACAGTGAAAATTCCATTACAAAAAGAAAGAAATAAGAATTCTGTTGGCACTATTTTGGTTAAGGAGTTGTTTTTTGGAAGCTGTTGGCCGCCATAATCGAAAACCCATCGCCCTCTTCAAAAGGACATTTTAATTTACATATATATATAGTTTTAGAAAAATATGAAATAAAACTGACCTCATATCTTTCATAGTTTAAATGAAAGAGTGTTATACCTCAAATCCGGTATTTATCCCAAAAGATAAACACAAGACTTGAGGATGAGACTTGATCAAATAAACTAAGAAATATATGACATTTGTTTGGTCTGCAAAATCGTTTTATTCACTGAAAAGCTTCCCTATTTAACACAAAGAATTAAATAGGATTTATATTAAGCTGGGTTCAAACAAGCTTCCTATAAGGGCAAGCCCTAATAGTTAATTACATATTAAATGACCGAAGTCACCTAAGAAAACTCTCAATAAAAATCAGGGAATATTATCTTCAAGGAGTTCAAAAGGATAGGAATTTTTAATGACATCAGACAAAGAGGTGTGAAATGGGAATGAATCAAATTTGGAACATTTTGTTGCAGAATCCAAAGAAGGAAGAACTAGGGGATGTCATAGATCCGAAGTAGAACCTTAGTGACATCCCAGTCTATCCTACGGTTTGGCTTTAGTTTTGAGGAGAAATTATTTAAATATTTCATCCTGCCAAATTTATTTATTTAGATCTTACACTCGCGTGAAATGATGACAAAAATAGCCTGGAAGGTGTGAGAATTTAGGTCACGACGAATGACAACCTCAGAATCCTAAGACATGTTAGGGCTTCGATTGTCTAATAAAGCTGCTCAAAAGCCTAAATATGAGGCAAGGATTTATGTTGCACTAGGCAGACAACCTCGAAATCCTATGGTTTGGTTGATTAATTCTAAGGAAGGGAATTGATTTAGCTGATGTAGACAGGTTTTTTTGTTGAAGATAGTCATGTTGCCCACCATGCTAGCTCCAAGCTCCTTGCCATGACAAGTTTAAGTTTTCTAGTGTGTTAGGTTATGATGTCAAATCAGATGTCCCTAAGTTGTAGTTCTTTAAATGTTAAGGGGCATATTAAATTTGATCAGAGCGACACCAGTTGGGATCCTACGGTTCCCTCATTGTGTTACCATAATTTTCGATTGGATTCACTTAGTCTAAATGAATTTACTAAATTCAACTTAGTGAGTTCCATAATTTCATCTAGACTGTGGGAAGCCTCATTAGCATTTGTAGGTTACCTCCTCTGAGGGATTTCTAATCATCAGATAGAGACATCTTAATTTAGTTGCAATTGTGGTTTTTGTGATGTTTTTTATTAAATTTTGAGTTTTCTTATATTTTCAATATTCTGGCGGTGATTTTTTACTTAGTTGATTTGAGTTTTGGTTTTGGCTTTACGGCTATCCTAGCAGTTTTGATTTTCATGTAGGGTGACATCGTTGTTTAACATGCAAGTTTTGTAAGCATAAAAGCACAGTGCATAAAGTTTAGAAAAGACAATATTGTAAACTGTAAAAGCATACCTGGATAGTCTTCCCGTCATCTCCAACTGAAACTCAAAATGCATGTAAGAGTATTTTATGTAAAGCGAGAAAATAAGGTTTCTAGATTATATCTTGGTGAGTCCTTATTAGTTTTATTAAGGATGATTTTACTAAACAAAACATATCAAGTTTAGTAGGTCTCTGAGGTATCCAAAAGGTCAGGAGAAAGAAGCAGGTCCATGCTTCCCTCTCACCGCCTCGTGAAAAGCCTCGAGCTCATTTAAACTTATTATGTTGCTTAATAATCCATCCTATAAATATCTCTAGTGTTTCCATGAACAGTGATGTTTCAATTATCCCTAAGAGCAGCGTGATTATCATTTATCATTCAATTTGAGAATAATGTAGGTGGAGATCCTTAAAGGGGCAAATTAGTGTTATTAAGACACTTAGCCAATTTTGATTTTAACTTGGGCTTGTAGTTTTTATAAGGTATTTAATTTTTAGTCATATTCATATTTTTAATCCTCATTTAACCAAATTTGATTTATCTTAAGTCACCACTAAGTCCTTAAAACCTTGGTGGATGTCTTAGTAATTTTTTTAAAGAACTTTGAATTTTATGTGTTAATAATTCATTATCAAAACATTTGAATGTTTTTTGAACTTCAAAATGGGGGTATTAAATTAATAAGTTATTAACACCCAAAACCATACCCAAGTCTAGGATAATTTGATTTGGTAGACTTCCAAATTTTGTTAACTTAGGAAATTACAAATTTATTTTTCAATTAAGAAAAATGAGAATTGGTTTCTACCAATTAATACCTTATGTTTTAATCATCCAAAAATTAATATTAAAGATTACTCATTTCCCTTTCTTGAATTAAGCCTAAATATTAATTAAGGCTAAATTTCAAAAATTACACTTTTGCCTCTAAGGCTCTATCACTTCATAATTTGTCCAATTTTATTCAAATAACTGTAAAATTTTTATCCCACCTCACTCATGGGACAATTAAGACATCAGAAGAGAAATAATGATTTTTTCAAAATTTAATTTAATTTATAGAATTATTTATATGCAAGAATAGGATTTTTCAAAGAAAATTCCATAACTTGACCAAGGTAAAACCAAATCCCTTGGAAGTTTTATTGGAGGTATATTTAAGACATAGAACCACTTGGACCAAATTTCATGATTTTTTGAGTTCTATTTGAATTATTAAAATTATTTTAAATTCTGGAGCTTTAATTAATTAAAAAATAATTTAAATGTGAAAAATTAAGTTTAATATTTTTAATAAATCTCTCTGAGGTCAAGGAACCTAGATAAATAATTTTTACATTTTTCTTATTTTTCTTTGAATTATTAAAATTTTTTAAGTGAAAGATCAAGAAAATTTCATTTTTAGGCTTAAAAAATATTTTCAGCTTTAAAATTCAATATCTTCACTTATAAAATTAGGAAAAACATTCCAATTACTCCTAAGTTCTTAGGAAACAATTTAGAATATTTTCATGAATTTTACTAATCTTGTGATTTTTATTAATTTTTAAATTATTAAAGTATTTAAAATAGGCTTAAAAATGAAGTTTTTTACTTTAATTACAATTTTATTTTTAGAAAATTCTTTTGATGACAAAGAACTCCCAAAACCAATTTTTATAATTTTTTTGAGTTATGTTTTAATTATTAAAAAATATTTCATTGTCAAAATGACATTTAGCTTATAAAATCAAGTTAGGTTATCAAATGAGCTTCAAATGTTTTAAAATTTTTATGGGGAGCTCTTTGAACTTCAAATTACAGTGGAGATTAAAAATCAAGTCATTTAGATATCTATTTTTTCCAAATTAATTTTATTTGTGTTTTAGGGTTTTGTGAAAGTTAAGTGTATTCTTAATGACTTCACTCATTAAATATTTTCCGAAGGGTTCTCTGGTCACAATAGACTTCCAAAATTTTCGTAGATTTTTTTAAGCAATATACAAATTATTATGATTAATTTGCACATATAATAGACACAAACTTAAAAAATATGGATCTATGTCTAGAGGGCTTCTCTAACTTTAGAAAAATCAAAGAATATCCCCTATGAGAGGCAAAAACATGCCAAAATATCAAGCCATGGTGAAATTTCTACATGCTTAGAGAGATAAGAGACTAAAAAACCCGATTTAATTAATTAAAAATAAATAATGGATCAAATAAACTTCAAACCATTTTCACATTGTTTTCCTCTATTCATTGAGCAGTAAGATATTTTTATTTTATTTTTGTAATTTTTCTATACCAAGTTATGATTTTTTGAAGGTAGGGAGCATTTTCTGAATTATTTAATTCCCTATTTTTCTACTTAAAATTACGACACTGATTTGATTTTAGGAAGCTCTGAACGACGACGCGACGCGCTCCCATTCGCTGTGCTTTCCACCCTTGTATGCCACGTGGCCCGTGGTTCACACATCAAGAGTTCATCCGACTAGATCTTGATCGTTGACGAGATAAATACGCGATCAGATGGCTCTCTGTCATCGTCTCCAAGTAGGCTAACCTGAGAATCGCCACATTAAAACCTTAAGATGTCCCTCTAGGTTCAATCCATTGTAATATTTAATGAGTCGTCCAACTTTATTTGGATGATTATCTCATTGATCAATGATCTTGTTATAATTCAATTTAGCCTTCATTTCCTTACATGCTACTAAAGGCCAAAATTTGGTAGATTTCTTAGAAACACACTTATTACCTTTTGATGCTCCTTTGATTGATGATTACCAGATGACAAAATTATGACATTGGAAGATCAAAAGAAATCGAGTTGAGGATTTTTCTTTGATGGTGCTTCGTAATCCAAGAAGGATATCATTTTAGAATTGGTTATGCCTAGGAAGGCTGGAATAGGAATTTTATTCAAAACCGCTGAAAGAATGATGATGTGATTTTCATATCATTTCTTAGAACCTTATACTAACAATAAAGCAGAATATGAGACTTTCATCATATTTTTATTTTAACCATCTCAAGAGATATTCAAGAGACCAAAATTTTTATAGATACAAAGTTATTGTTCAACCAAATTGCTAAACTTATAAAATCCTCACACATCGACGCTATAAATATTATTAATATATGATGAGCTTTCTTGAAAGAATCACAAATGTCACTTTGTACCGAATACCATACGGTACCAACACCTTTGTTGATGCTTTGTCAAATTTGGCTTAAAAGATATTTTGCTTGGAAGAAGAATCAATTTAGATTGAAGTAAAAGGTTGCTAGGTCTTTTCTTCAATTGATATGGAATACATTAATCTCAAGAAAAAATAAAGTACTAAAGCCAACAACCCTTTGTGGATTATCTGAAGAAAGAAAATTACCTGATGATAAATAAATAGCTCATCAAATAAATTCATGAGCTCTATCACACACCCTTATTATTGACACATTATATCAGATATCTTTTGATCATATGCATTTACATTGCTTAGACAAGAAAGAAGCATAAAAGATCATTAAAAAAATATTCAAGAATATGTGAGGATCATCAAATTGGCCCCAAAATGAAATCAAAAATTAAGAGAATGAGATATTGTTGACCGACTATGATCAATTATTACATAGAAACTACATGATGATGTTACTAGTGTCAAGTGCACAATATAGTCTTACATCAAGTGCCAAACATATTACACCCTATGATTGCTTCATGTCCTTTTGAATGTTAGAGTATAGACATCATGGGACTTATTGACCCTCATTCATCCAAAGGGCATTGATTTATATTTACAATGACTGAATATTTCTCAAAATGGATAGAATTCATTCCTTTGAGAGATGTTAAAGCTCATCATGTAACACACTTATTCGTAAATCATATCATGTACCACTTTGACATTCCTTGACGAGTAATATCAGACAATTGTTTTGTATTTAAAAGCTTAAAATTGAATAATTTTGTGAGACATCACAATCATGACTAAAGATACTTTACAATATATTATTCTAAAGTGAATGGAATTGGCAGAGGCTTTAAAAAAAATTGGTCAAAATCTTGGAAAGTGTACTTGAAAGCAACAAGTGGCAATTGGAAGATCTATGGGCTTATCGAACTACATATTGAACCCCAACTCAATCCACTCTTATTGCCATAGTTTAAGGGTCTAAGGCTGTCCTCCCTTTGGAAGTTCAAATCCCTTCTCTACGGATCGCTGCCTATTAGAAAATTTCACCAGATTAAAATATCAAACTAAGACTGGAAGAGCTACAAGGATTATAAAAAACTTGCATGGCAGGTCAACATAACCTTGAGTTTTATCAGGCACAAATGGTTTAAGCTCATGATAAATTAGTTTGACCAAGGATGTTTCAAGTTGGAGAATTTTTCTTAGTTCTCAAAGGATTGATCTTAGGTCACTAAAACGCTGGTAGCAAGTTTGAACAACCGTGGGAAGGTCATTTCATGATAGAGAAAGTTTATCGGGGGGTTCTTACCAATTAGTTTAATGCACAGGTGAACATCCCATTCTCCCTATCAATGGGCTTTACCTAAAGAAATAATATCCTTAGTGTCGTAGCAAGGTTTTTAATTAAAAAATTATATTTTAGGATATCAATTGGAAGTCATCATAGTTGAATCTCTTTGAAAACAAATTGAATTATCTTCATCTTGAATATGAAATTTTTCTTAACGAATGTTTGTTTGTCAATTTTGTCAAAATTCAATCATTTTCAAACATTCCAATTTATTCAAACATCAAAATTCTCTTCAAACAATTTTTATTAAAAAATATAACTCTAATTTTTGAAACTTTTTGAATGAAGTCCTTCCTTATTGAGGATTAAAAAATATTTCAAAAAAAAAGTAGATGGAATTTGACTCTTCATTTTTTACGCCAAAAAATGTCCACCTAAAAGCTCATATTCTCCTTCAAGGACAGTGTTAGACTGACAGTGGATATAAGTAATCTCATGAAAAACCTTATTATGAAATTTAACATGAAATTTGATGACTTTAACATCCTTTGCAATGATTTAAATATTACAGTGTCTGATTTAGAAGAAGTATCTGATAAAGATCCGTTGATATAATTTTTTTGTGAAAGAGGCACCATCTTCCTCTGTTTGCACTGAACCTACCAAAATATCAGTGAAGGAGAGAATCACATCTATAATTTTTAAATCTACCTTAAAAAAATTCAGTGGAGAAACCAAAATAAAAAACTCAAGAAGATGTACTCTAAGTTAACTTAGAAAGCCAAAGCTCCAAAAGCTATGGAGGATATGTTCCTATTGCTTTATCTGAGATGGTCTGAGATAGTAAATTTAAGTATGCACCTCCGACATTTACTATAGAGCCTCTACCTTTAAAAGAAGAACCACTCCCTTAACCTCCTCTAGTCGAGTCTGAAGATCAACGGATGAGGAGTAGAAAAATCCAAAAATAAAAATTTCAACACTTTGAACGAGTTAGAGGCAGATTGATAAATAACTTAAAAGGATTGTAACACTTTACTATAAACTTTATTGATTGTGAGAAGAAAGAATTGAGTAGATTGTATATAGACTGCTGGCAAATAGTCGTCAGAGTTTGTTGACCTCACTTTGTGAGGACTCACCCACCTACTTGCACATACCCTAAACTAGAGTTGTGCTTTATTGGGCCTCACCAGTGAAAGCCCAAGCCCCAAACCATTGGTTAAGTTTTTTAGGGTTTTAACCAGGTGAGGAACCTAAATTGACCCCCATGGGTAAGACAAAACCTAGGACACCCAAATCAGCTCAAATCCCTAAAGCCTCTCATGAACCCTAAGGACCAGCATGACCACCAAATCCACATTGGAAGAAGGATTTATCTAAATTAAACACTACCTTCAGAAAAGGCCTCCCTAAACCTACCAAACCATAATAATTACCATAATGTGCCCTTTTTGAACCCAAAATTTTATGGCACTTTAAGACAGTGAAAACTATTTAGGCCAAACCCCTTATTTAGCCAAATTTTGACCAATTGACCACCTTGCCATCTGATTGGGCCTCACACCACATGGTCACAACAAACACCATGTTGTGAGCCTAATTTCCATGGGGCTGAACCCCATAATTACTTTAATTAATTAATTAATTAATTAAAGGGATATTTAAATCCCCTTAGGGCATAGGACAAAATAATTAATTAATAAAGTTTATCTTAACCTATAATCCAACCAAATAATTATCTTAACCTAAAAAATAGGATTTTCAATATTAAGCTTTTTAATCAATGAAAGTAAGGTTTTTTGAATTTATAGAAGAATTATTAGAGGTTCCCTTAGGTTAGAGAAATACTTAAGCAACATACAATGATTTTATAAATTAAATTTTAATTTAATTTTATAATTATTTATTGATTTTTAGTGATTTAATTAAATAGAAAATATGTTATAATTACCAAAAATTATTTTTTATCTTTTTATTAACCCTATTTGAGTCTAGAGAACTCAAAGAAACAAATTTTATATTCTTAGAATTTTTAATTTTTTTATTATAATTATTTTAATGGAGAAATAAGAAAAATGTACTTTTATGCCTTTAAAAATTTATTTTTAGCTTAGAAAAAATGGGGAAAATATTTAAATGAGTCCCAAGAGATTTAAAAACCATTAGGAACATTTTGAAATACTTTTGCATTTTTGAAAATTTTAATTATTTTTAATTACTTTTAATTTAAAATATAGCTAAAAAATGAAGCATTTTTTTCAAAAATAATTTTAATATTTCCTAAGTGCCCCTAATTACAAGGAACTCAGAAAACCACTTTTCATAATTTTCTTAAGTGTATTTAATTTAATATTATTATTTTTGTAGAAAAATACAATGCTCCTTATAAAAATAACTTTAATGTTCAAACTCAATCAAATAAATTTGAAATTTTTACAGTAAGTCAATATGATTTTTACACATAGTGTGTAATAGGTTTTATTAATTTTTTTTATTAATATTTAATTTAAATAAATTAATATAATATATTGACATTAAATTAAATATAGAAATGAACAAGACTATTCAGACCATCATAATATTTTTTCTAGGCTTCTCTGACTACAAAAAACCTATTAAAATTGATCTCGGAAATTTTCAAGTGATATTTTAGTTTATATAATTAATTTAAGCCAAAATAGTCATCAAGCTTGAAAATTAGGGTTAAAAGCACCAAGATGCTCTCTGACCTTGGAAAAATCATAGAACAGGTCCTTTGTTATGAGAAAGAAACCCTAAAAATTTCAAGCCATGATGAGCAATATTTAATCATACTAAATTAAAATACCACAGAGGCTATTTAATTAATTAAAAATAAAATAGTCCACAAATAGTTTTTTTTCCCACATTATTTTCCTCTTTCACTGAGCAAGAGGGTATTTTTATGATTTTTAATGCAAAGTTGGGGATTCTCAATGATCTGGCATTTAATTAATTCAAAAAAATTCTATTTTTCTACTTCACTCAGTCAGCAACACCTCAACCTCAGTAGATCCGATCTTTACATGTGCTGCTCCACTATTTGACACCGCTAGCCACCTCAGCGCCACGAGTCCTGATGCAAGTGGATTTAGTGTGTTAATTTTGCAAATATCTTTCAACATTACAAAATACACAGGATAGAAACAATAGTGAATATGCAAATTAATCCCAATAAAAATAACTTTAATGAAAATAACTTTATCTTTTAAAACTCTTTAAACTACAAAATCCCCTAAAAATAACGCAAGTATGTGTATCGCTCAAAAATAAAGAGCTCCAATGGAGTCCTAGATACCAATTCCACAGGGAAGTTAGAAATGCATATTAGTAAATTCTTAAGATTATAATGTGAACTACAATTTTAAAGTACAAAAGTGAAGTGCTAAATTTGAACATAAAGTATTAGAGTGAATGTTAAATATAATGTAGTAAAAGGACAAGGTTAATTAAACTAATTGCTAAATTTTCAAAAGTAAAATTACTAAAACTAAAAAAAGTTTTTGTGACGAAGAGTTCAAATTTAAGAAAGCATCATTCCCCTTTATAATGAATATATGGATTGTGAAGAAATTAAAATGATTTGAAAAAATATATATAAATCTTTTTGTGCTAAATAAGAGCAATCATACTCTTTACCCTCTTCTGAGTGGTTAAAGAACATTGACTAATCCTGAGTTTGGTCCCTAATTCCATTGTTAGGCTGGGAGGATACCGACTACGCCTCCAGAACTCCTACTACTCCCTCACATGAGGGCTAACAATCTCGCATCAATTTCCAATCAACCGGACCAAATTGAGGAATTTAATCTATCAACTCAAAATCTCCAATTCTGCATCTAACAAAGTATATTTCTCTATTTATTTGCACTCAACTCCATGGATGACATCCTCTCCCATGAAATCAAATGTGATTCTCACTATGTTGTGGAAATTACAGCCCTTTTATAACATATGTTTCTCAATATATTTTAATAATTTAATTGGCCAGATCAAATAAAAAAAGATCGAGTTTCAAATCATAATAAATTATTGACATTTAAAACCGTATAAAACAAAAAAAATTCTTCAGGAAATCATATCTCATATAGGGAGAAGGATAAAAAGGACTTCTCAAAATTCATGAGAAGGATAAGACAAAACAAAAATTTCATAACTAAAAATAAGTTTACAAAATAAAATAAATAAAAGACACAACTTGTCTCACAATCCTTCCAAATCAAATCCCTAGAATTTCTCTTCAAGCCTTTCTCTCCTTAAGAGCACTCTTAATTCTCTCTTAGAAGTTTAATGAAGAAGAAATCTCTCACCTTCCCTCTTCTCTTACAATGCTTGAAGAAATTCTTCAAGCCCTTAACTTTCTTTCTTTCTCTATCTCTCTCTCTCACTCTCTCTTTCCCTTTACACAACACCACCTTTGAGTTCTTCAAAACCTACCTTTTATTAAAGGCTGTCTCCTTAAAAAAAATTCAAAATTCCCTCTAAAATTCTATCCAAAAGTTAACCCTTTTTAATTCAAAAGACATGTTCATTGATCGAAGAGACATATCCCTTCATAAAAGAAACTTCCAAAGTGTCTAGATGCATTGAAACACTCCAAGTGGTGTTAAGAACAAGTGTCCCTTTGAAAATTTGAGCAAAATTCTTTCGAAACTGCCTTAATTTGCAAAACGTCATCGTTGGTGCTTCTGACACTAGTTTTGGCGCATCTGGCACCAGCTTGCTTAAGTCTGCGTTGTTTTGGGTTTTCGCACTTCAAGCACCAAATCTGGCTCATCTAGGACCAACTTTCTGTAAAATGGCACTTCTGGCGTCAATCTGGCGTATCTGGTGCCATCTCTCTATAAAATGGCGCTTCTGGTGCTAGTCTGGTGCATGTGGCGCTAGAATTACCAAAATTCGTTATTTTAGCTCCAAATTTTATATTTTTTGCTACTTTTGCTCCAAAGACTTTAAGTTGATATACTTGTGATAAAAAAGTGAAAATAGCCTTCTTTAAAGTGCAATATCTCCAAAAATAAGCATAAAATGTATACCTAAAACAACATATTATATTGGTGTATCAAAATCCTCCAAACTTAAATGTTACTTGTCCTCAAGTGACACTTCTATTACATAAAAGCATATGGTTTAGGATGGAGATTAACTTATAACTCTTATTCTTTAGTTTAATAAATAAAATAGTAATATTTAAAATGGAATCTTTAATAACTTAGAATCAAACTCTAAGTCTAAAAGTACTTAGTAATCAATTTTAAGATTTCTGAATCTCTATTCATTTCAAGAAAAATTGCAATTTATCATATTAAGGATACTTAGAATATTCATATGAAAAAAAAAATTCTTGAAAACTTTACTAGTAGTGCTACTAATACTCCAATAAAATTTTAGAAAATGTAATAAATCTTTTTCCTTAAGTTGATTCAAGTGAAGCTAATTTTTTATTAAACATCTCCTCATGCTTCTCTTCACTAATTTTGTTTTCTTCTTTTTTTTCTTTTCTTTTATCTTTTTTTTTTCTTTTAGGATATTTTCTATTGTTTCTTTTCTTTTTCCTTTTCATGTGAGGATTACTATATCTGGATAGCCTTTAATAATTTTGAACTTCACTATCGTCTTCTTAAAGTCAAAACTCCTTACCTTTCTTCAATTTGTAAATTCATATTAGTTTATTATTTTTCATAAAGTTTCTTTCTTTTCAACTTACATGAAACTCTAAAATTCTTAATACTTAAAAAAATACAATTTCCTTTACTTTAAATAGAAAAACATAGTCTTATCTTTTCATAACAAAATTATTAGTTTACCTAAATTTACCATAATATTCATAAACATAAGTATAGTCATTTAAAGTTAAATCTTAATATATCATATCATGTTAAATACTTTTAAAACTATAGTTAATTGATAAAAAATAAATTTTAATTTACTTATTTTTAAAAGAAATTTTTCTTTCCCCCAAAATAAAAAGTGTAACCTATGAAAGAAATGTTTAGTACTAAGAAGTTTTAAGTGACTTAAAAATGTTTAAGAGATATAGTACTAAAATTACCATAATTTTTCTTTCCCCCAGGGGCATCTATATAAAATAAAAAGAAATTTTATTTTAGTTTTTCTACATTTTTCATACTTAGAGATCATATGATAATTCCACATTGTAGTCACCCCTATGATATTTAACCATATCTTCCTCAAAAGCTATATCATGTTGAACTCTCCTCTGCTTATACTCATCATTATAAGCATTTCTTGCTACGATTTCTCCAAACTAATTCTGCATATTAATTATATCCATTTGTTGAATCATAAGCTAATCCATAATATTTTCAAGTGAGGTAGAGCGAGATGTAGATGCCCGTACAACTGATGTAGAGGGTCTATCAATACCTCCACTCCTAGACTCAAGAAATGATTCTACTCTTTGAATAGAATGCTTCCCAACAGGATTCTGTGGCTGTAGACTTTCCTCATTTATGTGGGACTCTACTCCTGATTGCTTACATAAAGTGAAAATCAAGGCATGATATTAGCTATAATCCGAGCATAATGAATTATGAGAGCACCAACATCTACTGCCTTCATTTTTTGAATGCTGAAATTTAGTACAACTCTATTCTCCATTACTTTGCTTAGATGATTTGTTGGTAGTAATTTAGCGGAGATGAAGTGGTGTCATACCTGCCGACACTATTTTGGTTGGAGGAGTAGTTGACCGTTGGAAGCTATCAGTCACCCAAATCGGAATCATGTCACCCGCTTCAAAAAGGAATTTAATTTACATACATATATATATATATATATATATATATATATATATATATATATATATATATATATATATATATATAAAAAAAAAAAAAAATATATATATATATATATATATATATATATATANAACATCCGTTTGGTTTGCGAAACCATTGTATTTGCTGACAAGTTCTCCTATTTAATATGAAGAATTAAATAGAGTTTACATTAAGCTGGGTTCAGAAAAGCTTCCTATAAAAGCAAGCCCCTATAATTAATAACATCTAAGATAACCAAAGTCACCTAAGAAAACTCTTGATAAAAAACAACAAATATTATCTTCAAAGAAGTCAAAAGGATAGGAATTTTTAATGAGATCAGACAAAGAGGTGTGAGAGGGGAATGACTCAAATTTGGAACATTTATTGTAGAATCTGAAGGAGGTTGAACTAGGGGATGTCATTGATCCAAAGAACCTCGGTGACTTCCCAATCTATCATATTGGTCGGCTTCAGTCTTAAGGAGAAATTATTTGAGTGTTTCATCCTACCAATTTTATTTATTTAGGTCTTACATTTGTGTGAAATGATCACACAAGTAGCTTGAAAGATATGAGGGTTTAGGTCATGATGAACGACAACCTTGGAATCTTAAGAAGAGTTAGGGTAGCAGAGCTACATAATGGTCTAAAGACGAATTGAGGATTTATGTTGCATAAGCAAATAGCCTCAAAATCCTATGGTTAATTGTTTACTTCTAATAGAAGATGTGTTGTTGTGGATCCTCTTGCTGTTGGAGATGGTCATGCTGCCAACTGTGCTAGCTCCAAGTTCCTTGTCGTGATGAGTTTAAGTTTTCTAATGTGTCTATTTATGATGCAAATCAAATATCCTAATGGCTATGGTTCATTAAATATTTTTTCTAAGCTTCTTTGACCACAGGAAACCTAATAAAATTATCCTCATAATTTTTCAAGTGATATTTTGATTTATATAATTAAAATAAGTCAAAATGGTCACTCTAGCTTGAAAATTAGGGATAGAAGTATAGAGATGTCCTCTGAACTTAGAAAAATTAGAAGACATGGCCTCTATGAAGGGGAATGAACCCTCAAAAGTTTAAGTCATGGTGAACAATATTTAATCATAATGAATTAAAATACTCGAGAGGGTATTTAATGCATTAAAAATCAGGGAATAAGAAAATAATTTTTATTTTTAGTCCACATTATTCTGCTCTATTCATTGAGCAAGAGTGTATTTTTATTTTAATTTTATGATTTTTCTAGAGAAATATATAGATTTTTGAAGTTTAGGCATTTAAAATAATTTAAAAATCCCCATTTTTCTACTTATCCAGCGCGGCGCCACCTCAACCTCGTTCGCTCTGAAGACTCCACAAGTCTATCCGCCATTTGATGCTGTCAGCCACATAGCCTCCACGCAGACCACACTTTATGCACTGAGAGTCTATCCGGCTTGATCTCCTCCGTCCATTGGATACACACACGATCGGACAACTCTTTATTATTGTCTCAAGCAACTTAACTCATGAGCTGTTCACATAAAAATCATAAGATCTCTACCTAGACTCAACAAAATCACGTGGAGTTTATTCCTAAGCCTTCATCTATTTCAGGTGTTGGTCTAGAGCTATGTTAGAGGCTATTTCAGAGGGGGCTTTTGTGGGGAATCAACGTCTCTCACTGTGGGGATGGTTGATCCAACTTTTTTGTTGCGATAGATTGTGTAAAATTTAATTAAATATATACAATTAATATTTAGATTATATGCAAATATACGTATCGTTATCGAGTAATAATAGAATTTCTATTTAAGCCCCAAATATCGATCATACGGGGAAGGTTTAAATTGAAAATGACAAGTTTGCTAGGAAAGTCAAAGAAAGTCAATTGAAATCACTGTCACTAATTTCAATTATTGAGATGTAATCAAAATTAAATATCTAAACTATTACCAAATCAAATATGTAAAATTTAAAATAGTAAATACTAATCTATTAACTATGTTTATGTAACGGAGATTCTTATATGAAAAAGCATCCTTCCCACTACAATGAGACTTCGTAAAATGAGATGAGATAAATATTCATAATTTGTATCCTACCAAATAGACACAATTTTAATTCTCTACCCTGATACAGTGCATAGAAAATCATTAGCTAATCTTAGTGTTTAGTCCTTAAATCCATGGCTAGACTAGGAGGATACTGACTCTCACTCCAGAGCTCCCACTTCCCTTCACCTGAAGGCTAGCTCTTGCTTCAATTTTTAAACACTAAGACTGAATTTAAGATTTTAAACTGTCACCCTAAAGATTCTTCAATTCTACACCCAACAAAGAGTATTTCCCTATTTATTTGCACTTAATTCCATAAATGATGTTCTCCTTCATAGAATCAAATGTGTGTTGACCTCATTTTTGAGGTCTTCTTTCCCCTTCTCCAGATACCCTAGGATCTAGCCTTAAGATCTCCCTATTTTGACTTTCTTAGAGGACTAGACTGGGACTCACCCCCCTTTAGAAATTGAAGCCATTTTTTCACTCTTTGTAATTTCATATGGACAGTTTTAGATCCTCAATATTTGGCTGAGTTGATAAAAAAGCTGATATTTTGAAGCTCAAATTGAGCTCCTATAGAAATTTGAAAGACGTAGGTGGACGGTTGGTACGTGCGATGTTTGACTTTCCACTACGAGCGATATATTTGACTTTGGTCGTCGCTTATGTGAGGACTGGTCAATAATATAGTCTTTAAACAGCTCCGATCAGGTCAAAATAATTTCATTTGTTGTGCCACACGCGAATCGAAGTTAATTTGACACGTTCAACGACAAATTTGTCTGAATGATCCCAAATGACGAAACGGACCGCGGTGTTGCGTCCAAAACGTCGATTTTAGGTAGGAACGACACCCTTCTTTGTTAGGACGACGTGCTTGTACAAAATTTGATATTTTCAATATATATATATATATATATATATATATATATATATATATATTTTAAATTTTTTGTTTTAAAAAAAAGAAATTTAAAACTCTAAATTTTAAACCTTTTTTTTTTCTTTTCTCTTTTTCTTTCTCACGTGTTCCTCCCTTCTCTCAAAATCCCTCTTGCCCTAACCAGACATCTTCTTCCTCCTCTATTCTTTTCCGGTTCTGCGGTCACCTCTTCCCTTGCCGGTCTTAACCGACTTATGTCGTCGGTCCCTTTGCTGATAATATTCTTTTCAATGAATTTTATCGCCTAAATGCGTAAGCCCCATCGGTGAACTCTTGTCCTTCCCTCGACTAGAAATACCCCTTTAGGGGAAGGATCTAGAGAGTTTTTTTTGTTTGACTGATTTGGGGATTTCTCTTGTTGGAGACTTGCTAGAAGTCATTTGAGGGAAGTTTTTTGGGTTCAATTATTTTATTCCTATACTAAAGAGCGATTTTGGCTGATTGACTATTCCTTTTTGATTTGGCTTCTTCCATTCCTGTGATTTGAGGATTACTTCTGCTTACTGCTTTTAAATTCTTTTGAAAAACTTCTGAAAACATTCGGAAGTAAGTTCTCCTTCTCTGCTTCAACTATTTGAAGGAATTCTTGACTTTAGAAAGGCATTTACATGAGAATTTATATTCATGAAATGGATTCATGCTATAATATCAGGAAGCAAATAAGATTTTTTAACATTCCTTTAGAATGATAGTTGGTTGCTTGGAGTGATTACTTTTTTTCCTTGTAGAACTTGAACTCTTTTATCCGATACGAGTTCTTGGTTTGATTTATATATTTTAAAAATTCCCTTCATAGTTGGGTTGAATCATCTGTTTGCACGGCAATAGTCTTAGCTTACATTGTGAATTTTGGCTTCAAACTATTAAGCATTGGGAGTATTATTTTCTTTCTTTCTTTCTCCCTTGTTTTTCTTGCTCGCTATTTTTTATGGATTTTTATTTACTTAAGCAACTAGAATTCGGAGTTGATGCTATGGATCATTGAATAATCTATTGAAGGTCCTTTTATGGTTTGAAAATACATTTGAAACTCGGTTTTGATTCTTTTTGCTGTTCTTTGTTCAAACATATGCTGGAAATCATTCTATGGCTTGAGAAATATATTTTGGATATGGTTCTTAACTTCCTTTGCTGCCTTTCTCTTAAAAAAAAAGAAGACATAAATTGGGAAAAGATATTTTGGCTTTGAAATTCATTTAAGATCCATGTTCTTGTACCTCTAGCCGCTTCATTTCAAATGTATTTTGAGATCTATGTATAGGATTTAAACAATTATTTGGGATTTGGTTTTGACTCCTGGACTTTGTTGCGGTTCGGTTTCAATCCCTACCCTTTGCTGGAATTTAATTCTTGTTTATGTTCTCTGTTGGGGTTTGGTTTTGACTCCTGGACTTTGTTGCCGTTCGGTTTCAATCCGTACTCTTTGTTGGAATTTGATAAATGTTTCTATTCTTTGTTGGGGTTCGGTTTTGATTCCTGCTCTTTGTTGCAGTTCAGTTTTGATTCCTACTCTTTGTTGCGGTTCAGTTTCAATCCCTGCTCTTTGCTGGAATTTGATTATTCTTTCTATTCTCAGTTATTGTTCAGTTTCAATCCCTGCTCCTTGCTGGAATTTATTTTTATGGTTTGAAAAGATATATATGGAACTTGGTTTTTGCTTTCTTTGCTTCCTTTTGTTTAAATACCTTTTGGAAACCATTTTTTTGGTTTGAGAAGTATATTTGGGGCTCGGTTTATGAAGAAGTACATTTAGACAATTTCTGTGTGGTTTGAGGAAATTTTAAAATCTTATTAAAAGCTCCCTTTACTTCCCTTTGATCGAACATATGTTGAAAATTATTTTTTGGTTTGGAAAATTACATTTGAGGCTCTATTTCTTTTGTCCTCCTTGGTTTCCCTTATTTAAATATCAGCCAAAAATTATTTTCTGGTTTGAAAATTATGTTTGGGGCTCGGTTTTTGCTCCCTTTGCATCCCTTTGGTTAAATATGTGTTGGAAACTATCTTCATGATTTGGGAACTAATTTGGAATTGCAGCTTTTGTTCTTATTGCTACTCTTAGTCAAACATATATTGGATTATCATTCTTTGGATTTGGAATGCTTATTTGGAGATACAACTTTCCATTCTTCTTACTACCTCTGTTTGAAGGTATATTGAGATCAATTGTTTGATTTTAGATAAACAGATAGGGGCTGATTTCTATGCTCATTGTTGCTTCATTCAAATACATAAAATAAAGGAATATTTTCAATTTGAATACTTGTTTTGGAATTGTAATTCTCATACCTTTCGTTGCCTTATTTGAATACATAAGTGGAAACATGGGAGGAATTTTTACTTAATCCTCAAAGTATTGCTGGAATTGGCTTTCGGGTTACATAAATTTCATGAGTTTGAATTTGATAATATGAGGGTTTAAGCACATTTATCTTTGGAAAGTTGACAGAGCATGTAATGATCATAAGTAAAAATTTAAGGTTCGAACTTAAAGGTAGAAGGTGGATGTTATAAAAATGCTTAAATAGATGCTTCTCTCATGTCTCTTGATATGGAATATACAAAATCTTGTTGGATGAGCATATGAAATATTGAGGTGGCTTATTACTTCGAGATGAGGGGTAACAGGCGATGATGCAAATAACCATTTGATAGCTTAGTTTATAGCTGAAATATAAAATCAATATTCAATTAGTGTGATGCCCTTTCACCCCTAAACAGTCAACGACTCTAACCCCTTTCAAAGTGTCTGAGAATTGGTATTTTGGAAAAAATAGATACTACAAATCTTTGCATAAATATCACACTTAGGAAAGAACAGATACTACGGGTTTTACACAGATATTACACTTGCACAAGAGATAGATACTACACTCATATATGCATACACTACACTTCGTTGAGTTCAGATACTACACTCACATACACACACACTACACTTTGATGAGTTCAGATACTACACTCACATACACACACACTACACTTTGATGAGTTCAGATACTACACTCACATACACATACATTACACTTTGCTGAGTTCAGATACTACATTTCATGTATAGGTGCACCACACTTTTAGGAGTTCAGATACTACTCCTTCCTGATATTCACTAAACGATAGGGTCTAAGACTGTCTGATTATAGGGGTGATTTGTTGGTGGTCACTAGTTGATGTTGATAGGTTGACCTCGATATATCAGTTGCCTGTGGGATTGAAATAGAGAGAAAAGGGGTCTATTCTGAGCCTATCCCCAAATTGAAATCTAATATCCCATCTTGAGACTTTCATATGCTCATCATTTAATTTTTCTTTTATAACCAGCAAATGTTTACCTGACACATTTGTAACATACTATTGTAATATGTTTTGAAGCTTTAACAGAATTTGATCAGGTATGCTTTTATTTATTTAATTTCCGTACTTTATTTTCTGAATATCTCCTTTTATTTTGTACTGTACTATACTTCGCTACATGTCTCATGCACTTTCCGATCACCTCTTACAGCATAGTTTTTTTTGTCTGTTGTTTGTTGTACTGTATACATTTACGAGTATTCACGCTTTAGCTGCTACTTTTCTAGTATGTTTATGCAATCCCCTAGGATAGGTCGTTCGAGGCATGGTCTTTTTTATTATTCTCTCTTTTCTCTCTCCTTTTCTCGAAACGAGACGATGACGTGGTCAGTTGACGATTCATCTCCGGACAACGATCGGGACAACTACCAAAGACTGAAGGATGAGCTTATGCAGAACTTCGATAGATTTAAGTAACATACCTATAAGATGTTTAGGTTGTTTGTTTAGCACAATGTAAATCCTCACATTATCTTTTAGGACTTTTTACGATTTTATATCATACGATAGAAGTCCTAAACCTTTTAAGATTCCGAGGTCATCCTCTAGTACGACATAGATCCTCACTTTTTCTCGGACTATTTGCATATGACATGCAGATACAAGTCCAGAACATCTAAATAATTTGCAGGACTAAAACATCAAATAATTTCTCTTTCAAAGACATAAAGCCAAACCATAGATTAGTTTGAGATGTCACTGAATATTTTTCAGTATCTTCAACATCTCATACTTTTTGTTCCTTTGGATTCTGAAAATAAATGTTTCTATTTGAACCTATCCCATTTGACTTTTCCTATGAAAAATCGTGGAAACTTGAACGTTAAATTCTTGGAGACAAAACCTCTGATCATTATTGAGAGTTTTCTTAGGTTTCTTCGGTTGTCTAAGATGTAATTAACTATAAGGGCTTGCTCCTATAGGGAATTTAAGAACCCAGATTAATCTAAATCCTATCTAATCTGTATATTAGATTTGAGAATTTTTTTGTTATAAATTTTGCAAACCAAAATAAAGTCATAAACTTTTAAGTTTAGATAGTTAAGCCTACCAATGAGTGATATGTTCATCCTTCAAGATGATATATCAGTTATGATATCATGTTCAGCTATTTAAACTATTAGATATATGAGGTCTATCTAGTCTCACTATTTTCCAAAAAATAAAAAGATACCATTTTCACAAAAATTAAAACTACATTATATATATATATATATATATATATATATATATATATATATATATATATATATATATATATATATATATATATATATATATATATATATATATATATATATATATATATA
>JXCR01144316.1:47504-77552 GCA_002079205.1 Phalaenopsis hybrid cultivar
TATATTATCTATATATATATATATATATATATATATATATATATATATATATATATATATATTAAATTCTAAATTTAAATTTTAAAATCTTATTTTCGAAAGAAAAATAGCCGACAATTTCTGGCGACTCCGCTGGGGATTAGGTCCTCTCTCCATTTTGATCAAGAGATTTTGCTTTCAAACATCGATAGTGTGCCCATACCCCTAATGGGTCGAACTATCATTATCTATTGACATACTTCACTCATTTCTTTATTGAGCAGGTATTGTCAACTTCCTTTGATTCTGGAGCCACTATTTAATCACCCATAAACAGAAAGGTTCTGGAATCTTTAAATTATAAATAGAATGGATTCTCAATAGGTATGAGATGTTAGGAGACGATTCGTAGGAGTGAGTTTGATTCGAGAAGCTTTCTCTTCAAATCACGAACCATGTCCTACATATCCTACTCTTTCCTTTATTTATGACATTTTAATTTGATTATTTAAAATATATAAATAAAGCTTAAGATGTATATATAAAGAAATTTGTTTGGATAAGTCTCAAAAGAGATGCCCAGTTAAATGATTTGATTTGATTCAAGATAGTCGTCTTAAATTGCTGCAACCATTGCTGCAAGCATTGTGAGTCTAATTTCTGAAAATTTGAAATTACAGAAAATGACTACACCAAAGTTGATCTTCTTCTTCGACACTGGAATGGACTTGGCTGTGAACAAGAATGAGCTGCCTGATAGAGCTGTCATTTGCTTTGGACAAGGATACAATAATACCGACATTAAGTTTGGAGATATTACTGTCGCTGTAATGAGAAATAAAATCCCTGAAAATGGTGGCACCCATAGTAGAATTTAACCTGAAGTCAACACATCAGTTCCCACCTTTGAAAAGGGTGTCAGCTGAGAAGAACTTTGCTACCATTACAAAGATTGTTAAAATTGTCAAGAATACCATGGAAACAACTGTAACTACCTCCACCGCTCTAGTCATTGCGCCTGTCAGTTTGCGCTCTTGATTTAAAGGGAAGGAGATGAAGAAGTTGGATTACCCTAGACCTCCCCTCTCTTAAGAGGGACCAGGTTTCATCCACTGTCTGCTACACTTAATGAAGAAGATGTCCAGAAAATTACTACTGCACCGTCTCAATTCTACCACCATTATAATCAAATAAAGACCAAAGGATTCGTACCATTAACGTGAGTTCGTATGGTCTTTGAGAAGCTGGTAAAGAAAGAAAGGTGTTCTGTTGATGAAATCCTCAATAGGATGAGAAGCGCTGTGTCACCGCAAATGAGGAGACAGATTCTGAAAAACGATAGGTTCGTTTCGCGAACTGCAAATAAATTTGAGAAAAGGCGATACTGTTTACTTCAGTGAACCTCTCAGAAAGTTTGTTAAGATGATCGTCATTTAAGTTCTGCCTCTGCCACTCCACGACCACCTAGGATTCCTATTAAACAACATTTGGGAGCCCGTGTTCTACCGTTATTGTCACCGTCACTCATACCGCCATTCTTTCTCCAAATTTTAGGGGATGAAAACCCATTAAAATTCGTCTTGGGCCAAAGATAAGTGTACCCAGAGTACAAAATAAGCCCTTACCATGGTCAGAAAGACCAAGCAACTGTAAGAGATTACCTGGTAAAGTGTCTGGTTCAAACACTAGGGGGCCCACCGATTCTCAGCATATGGATGTCACCAATAAGCCACTCGACCCAAAGATACTTGTATCTGAGAAGATGGTGTGGTGACCTAAGGTCATTGAACCAACACATATTGAAGAACCCATGATGGAAAATTCCAGAGAAAATTCCACATGTGATGTGTTGCCCGCTGCAATCGCCGTTGAAAATGTTGCTTGTCAGCTGTCACAGATTGATCTTAAGGTGTCTAAAAAAGACTCAATTGAAATGAAACTGGAAAATCTCAGAAAAGACATCAAGCAGTTTTCTAAAGAAAGGGAAGATGAATTGAATGATGAAGAGGATTTGATTGATTATATGGATGAAGATTTTGCTGAGATAAATGTGGTGGAAACCCGAGCATCTTCATCCTTACGAGAGGCACCAAGACATGAGAATGCTGTGGAAATATTGCAAAAGATTACTCAACAAAAAGATGAGCAGATGGAGTACATGAAAGCAAAAATACAAAAAATGATGGATTCTATTATGACTTTACAAAGCCAGCCACAATCTCCAAAGAGAGTGCCTGTTGAGGTAAACCAACCGGATGCGGTACAGATCGACGATAATAAAAAAGAATCCACTTTTGTTAATAAAGAAGAACATGGTAAGAAAGATCATGTCCAAAATTCAATATCAGAAAAGGACATTAAAAGTATGATAGAACAGCAGGTGAACGAAAAATTGATACAATCCAAAGGCAGTGCATCAATTCTGAAGGGTAGACCATATCCTGAAGAATTTTATGTCGTGCAATATCCCAAGGGTTTTGTACCACCTCTGTTTAAAACTTTTGATGGAACAGGAAACCCTCGATAACATGTGGCACATTTTCGCGCCAGTTGTTGCAATGTAGGGGAAATGATGGACTACTCTTCCGACAGTTTGTCAATAGCCTATTAGGAGTGGCATTTGATTGGTATGCAGAATTACCAAATGGTTACGTTAAGATGTTTGCAGAATAAGAAGATCTCTTCATTAAACGATTTGTCGGGGCTCAACACCATTTCACTGTCGGTGAGTTGGTGATTGAGAAACAAAGAACAGATGAAACTCTAGTGTATTACATTCTGCGTTGGAGGAATCTAAGCATGAAATGTGAACCGCAACTTCAAGAACAACATGTGATTGAAATCCTGTTAAAGAATATTCATGGACCAATTGCTTTCCTCCTCAAGGGATTCACAATTAAAATTTTTGAAAAATAACTCCGTAAGGTCGGGAGACTTCAAGAGGAAGCAAAACAACTTGGTTTCATTGAGAAATTTGAAAAACAGAGACCCACAAAAGTCTTCTAGAGAAAGTCTGGTACTGTTGCGACTATTGATAAGGGTAAGCAGCCATTAGAGATAAAAGTTGAACAACCACAATCAAACCATCAGCCTCCTCAGCAATACCGTACACAATAATCCCAATAGAGGACTTATCAGGCAAATAATAGATCAATTCCAAGCCCGACAGAGCGTTTGAACAACGTATATCCCTTTAAAGATGAAGTTGTTGGTAAAATGTTTTGCAATCTGATCAAGAAACTGGGATTCAGCTTGCTAGAACCAAAGAAGCATGATGAGATTGATAAGAAGGATCACCTATTATATTGCCCATATCATACAATGATTGGACATACTCTGGAGAATTGCTTTTCTTTCAAGAATTGGTTGCAGTATAATCTCAGGGATGAGAACATAGTGATCCCGAAAGAGTATATGAAAGAACCTTGACAAGGTTCAATCAATACAGTTTGGGATGATCCTACTGTTCCGATCGATCCTTACGCAGTCGAAGATAGGTGGAATACAATTTGGACAAAGTCTTAAAAGAAAATACTGAATCAAATTCAGCATACTTTAGTACAAGCTGTAATTCAAGATCGAGAACCTGTTAAGCCAGTATTGTCGATTACGGTAGAAGAAGATTTGAAGAAGACTGAAAAACCCATCGAAAAGTGATAATGTGAAATGAGACTCGATCATCCGAGATTAGTTACTATGGATTTTGGGGAGAAATCTCTCAAACCACTCACTTTGTATGATTTCTTCTTTGCTCCACCAAGGGCACGCAATATTATTGAATTGGACTTCGGCTACGTTATGACTATTTCAGTTGATGATATAATTGGGGATGTCTCACATAATCCCGATACTAATCTCAGTCTTTCTTATGATTCTCAAATCGTATAGAGTTCTAACACATGTGACGGTAAACCAGGAGGAAATATTGATGATAATGATTATGATTCAAAAGAAGATGCGCCAATTTTTGAATTTCATGGATCGTCGATTGCAATAGAGTTGGAGTCTTCGGATTCAGAAGGAATCCTGGAAGAATCAGTTACTCCAACTCATGTAGAGGCAGTTCCAAAATCAAGTCATGATTCAAAAGAGGTGACATGAATAAATTTGAGAGGTGGAAAAGTATTACCTCCGAGAATGTGTCCAAATGATGCAATGAAACACAATTATTCAAGATAATACAGTCCCACCGATCGATGAAACACCTATCCTGAATGAAAATGAGGAAATAAGAATTAGAGTGGACTATAATGTACTAGCCCATCTTAGGAAATTACCTGTTAAGTTGAGTTTATACGATGCCTTAATCCTATCAAATGAAATGAGACAAGCTTTAATAAAAGCTTTGCTATATCCAGAAATTTGTTTAACTCAACTTGCTAGTACTTCCTCAGATGAGGTTTGTTCATTAAGAGAACAAGCAAAAATAATGTTCACAAATGATGATTTGCTACTTGAGACTGCTGATCATAATCGTCCGTTGTATATTTTTGTCAACATCAGCAACTTCATGCTCTCCAGAGTATTAGTGGATCCAAGGGCATCCATTAATATAATGAGTTTACAGACTTTGGCGTATTTGGATATAGATGCAAGACAATTAACTACTGATAAGATGATGTTAAGAGGTTTTAACCAGAAAACGGAAAGAGCTCTTGGATCAATTACATTACTGATGAGAATTGGAGAATTAGTAACAACTGCGAAATTCCATATCATTGATTCTGAGACTTCGTTCAATGCTCTGTTGGGCCGACCCTGGATTCGTGAGAACAGTTTAGTTCCTTCGTCATTACACCAATGCATAAAGTATTGTTTGGAAGGACAAGAATATTGTATAAAGGGAGACCTACAATCATTTTCCATTCATGAAATAGGCATTCATGAAGATGCCAATTACTATACTCCTCTAAAAAAGAATGTTACGCTTCAAGATGATATTACAAGAAACATAAAGGGTCGAAAAGATATACGAAGACAAGACTATCCGGTACTGATTCAACAATCTTTTATTTCCCCTTTACAACAAGAGGGTGAGAGTTCCTCTAGAACTCGTATTCGAGGTCAAGGCCGGGGACAAGGTCGCAGAAGGAACAATAAAATTGTCGAACAAAGGAGTTCAATATTCAACATTGGTTTGGAAGACAGTTTTGAAGATGAAAAAATAAGGAAAAGCGTAACGATGATTAACCAAAAGAAACGTCTTTTCAAAATTGATTTAGAAGACAAAGAGAAATGTGATTATGGTTCAATGTACGATCAGATTAATCGTTTTGTACAAACTATGGCCCTCACCCCGATTTCTACTCATAAAATTGAAGGTCAGATGGTCAAAGAGGTACATAGTGCAGGGATGAAAGCAATTAGGTTTCATCGTGGTTCTTCATCCTCTAGTTCTGAAATCAATGTAGAACTAGAAGATGAGCTTTCTTCGGAATTAATGGAATTACCTGTTGATTGGTATTTGCCTTGTGTTCAAAATCTTACTCAACGTGGTCTGGTACCAAAGCAATGGTCAAAAAATCAATCACAATACTTTGAGAAACTTTGGAATAATGATAATCAAGCCTTTAATTTCAAGCAAGGTCTTGGATTTGGCATAGTAGGGCTGTTGATGATCCATAATTTTGCTTAGTTGTTACTAATGGTCATGAAAAAGATTGTTTGGAAGTTCTGAACAACTATGAAGAATCTACAATTGATGATGCCCCACTTGAATTTGAAGAAGAGATTAAATCAACCATAGATGAGTTACAAGAAATTATCCTGGGTACTGAAGAGGAATCGAGGCCAATTTTTTATTAGCTCTCTACTTGGTGAAGAAGAATCTATGAATATGATTAAGTTGTTGGCAGAGTTCAAAGATTGTTTCGCTTGGAGTTATGAGAAAATGCCCGGATTGGCGCTAGAAGTTGCAATACATAAACTGGGCCTAGATTCTACAACTATTCCAGCTAAGCAAGCTTCCAGAAGAATGCGTCGCGATATTGAACAACAAGTTATAAACGAAGTCAAGAAGTTAATAGACGCTAAATTCATACAGGAGGAACAATATCCTACATGGTTGGTTAGTATAGTACCAGTTAAAAAGAAAAATAGGCAAATTTGCATCTATGTGGACTTAAGAGATTTGAATAAAGCATGCCCAAAAGATGAGTTTCCTCTTCCAATTCTAGAATTGATGGTGGATATTGGATCTTCTCATGAAATTTTCTCTTTCATGGATGGATCGTCTGGGTATAGTCAAATAAAAATGGCTCCAGAAGATAAAAGATTTACAGCTTTCCGAACACCGATTGGAGTTTATTGTTATACGGTAATGCCTTTCGGATTTAAGAATGTTGGTTCAACATATCAACGTGCGATGACAAGGATCTTTGATGACCTCATTCATAATCAGGTGGAATGTTATGTGGATGATTTGGTCATCAAAAGTAAACAAAACGAGGATCATTTGTACGATTTGAGAATTTTCTTCGAACGGTTACAAAAATTTAACCTTAAAATGAATCCCCTAAAGTGCGCATTCAGTGTGACTTTTGGGAAATTTTTAGGGTTTGTTGTTCGTCACCCCGAGATTGAGATTGACCCGGGTAAGATTAAAGCCATCTTGGAAATGCCACCCCTTAAAAACTTAAAACAATTATGGTCTTTTTAAGGGAGGCTGGGGTATTTAAGACGCTTTATTTCTAATTTTTCAGGAAGGTGTCAACCTTTTTTTGTGTTGACTAAAAAGGATGCAAAGTTTATCTGGGATGATAAATGTCAACATGCTTTCGAGAGCATTAAGCAATATCTAACTACACCTCCTGTCTTAGCAGCGCCCATTTTGAGCAGACCATTAATACTTTATACCGCAGCTTTGGATGATTCCCTTGGAGCTCTCTTAGCCCAAGTCAATGATGAAGGAAAAGAGAATGCTCTTTATTACTTAAGCCGTCTTTTAATTCTAGCGGAAATGAAATATCCTCCAATCGAGAAACACTATTTGGCTTTAATCTTCGTAGTTCAGAAACTCCGTCATTAAATGCTTTATCACAAAGTCAACCTTATCTCAAAGTTTAATCCATTGCAATATTTAATGACCCGGCCAATGCTTTCCGGTAGGTTAACAAGATGGGCCATGGTATTATTGCAATTTGATATAACTTTTGTTCCACTCCGAGCTGTGAGAGGACAGATCCTAGCAGATTTTCTCACGGCACACCCATTACCGGCTAGTTCCCCTCTTAATGATGATTTGCTAGATGAACAGATAATGGATGTGGAAAATTCCAAGGCTCAACATTGGGAACTATATTTTGATGGGGCTTCTTCAGCGCAAAAAGATAAAGAATTGCAAGCAATATTACCTGGTAAAGCAGGGATTGGATTGATGTTCATTACACCGAAAAAGGGGATATTAAGGTATTCTTATCATTTGGCAGTACTATGCATGAATAACGAGGAAGAGTACGAAGCATTGATAACAGTGTTACAATTAGCAATATCAATGGGTATAACTGACATTAATATTTACGGAGATTCACAGTTAATCATTCAACAGGTTGTTGGGCAATACACAATTTTGAAGCCTAAATTGGAACAATATCATCGTTATACAATCAAGTTATTAGAACAGATTCCAGACGTGACAATATAGAGAATCCCAAGGGGAGAAAATACTCTCGCCGATGCTTTGGCTAAACTTGCCAAGGAATTTGCATGTCCACAAGAAGATTCAATTAAGATCACTGTTCAAGGACTTCAGGTTTTGTCCCAGATCGATATAGATATTTTGGACAGATTGGGTAAAGAGGAAAGAGTAATGACAACCACCGAAACTGCAGAAGACTGGCGTCAACCTTTCACAGAATATTTACAAACAGGAAGGCTGCCAGATGATAAATCAGTAGCATATCAAATAAAAAATACAGCCCTATCGTATGCTTTAATAGATAATGTTCTTTATCGAAGGTCTTTCGACCAAATGTGGTTAAGATGCTTGAACGCTACATAAGCACAATAAATCATTAAAGAGGTACACTCAGGACTTTGTGGCGCTCATCAGTCAGGTCCGAAGATGAAAATGAAAATTAGAAGATTAGGGTATTACTGGCCCGCGATGATGACTGACTATATGAAAATCGCCAAGAGTTGTCACCAATGCCAAGTACATGGAGTGGTCTTACACCACCCCCAAAGTGTGTTACACCTGATAGTTGTGTCATGGCCGTTTGAATGTTGGGGCACGGATGTGGTGGGTCCTATAGACCCTCCATCTTCAAAGGTACATTGTTTCATCCTAGCAGCTACTGATTAGTTCTCAAAGTGGGCAGAGGTGATACCGTTGAGAGAAGTAAAAGCACAACATGTCTTACAGTTCTTCAAGAATCAAATTATCTATCATTTCAGAATACCACGCAGAATTATTTCAGACAACGGGTCTGCATTCAAAAGCACAAAGTTCAATAATTTTGTTAGAAGACACAGAATTCATTGTCATTATTCTACAATTTATTATCTGAGAGCTAATGGAATGAATGAAGCTTTTAATAAGACTCTCGTCCAAATTCTAAAAAAGACCTTGGACCGAAACAAAAGGAATTGGCATGAGCAGTTATTATAAGCCTTATGGGCCTATAGAACTATGTTTAGAACTCCAACCCAGTCTACACCTTATGCTCTTGTGTATGGGTCCGAGGCTATGTTACCTTTACAAGTTCAATTTCCTTCTCTCAGAGTTGTCATTGCCAATAAAATCACTACTGAAAAAAATGCCAAATTACGATTGGAAGAATTAGAAAGTTTGGAAGGAAAACGATTGGTAGTAAAACAAAATTTGGAATTGTATCAAGCCAAGATGATTCCAGCACATGACAAATTGGTCAGTCCCGGGACTTTGAAAGTTGGTGATTTTGTCCTTGTCCTCAGAAGACCTATTCTTGCACATCACAAGATAGGAGGTAAATTTGAACCAACATGGGAATGACCGGTCGTGGTTGAAAGGGTATACTCTGGAGGAACCTACCAATTAATAAGTTGTCAAAGGAAACGACCTATGCTTCCAATTAATGGGCGATATCTGAAGAAATACTATGGAACATGATGTTTCGAAAGAACGAACTTTAGAAATAAAGTATTTTTCTTAGTAGCATCGGAGTTTTAATTGCAACTGGGTCCGAACATAAATTTGTAATAAAGAAAATAATAATATATTTTTTTCTTGTTTTGTTTCTTTCTCCTTTCTCCTTTCATGTTAGTCCGATCAAATATATATATATATATATATANATCTTGTGTGTTTTAGTAGACAAAATTTTATACTACTCATTTTTAGCAGGAATGATTTAATATTGTTGATCCCAAAAGGGTTGCTCAATGTCACTAGTAGAGCTATTCATTTTAACTCACTTTAAACTTTTGAATTGGCTACAGATATGAATACTCACTGCTGGGACTGGAGCTTACTGAATGATCGATTGCTTAAGTAGTAATTATTGAGCTCTCAAAATTTCTTTTTCACTTTCTCCTCTCAAATAATTTTCTTCTTCAGCAGACTGAGACCTTCTAATATAGCTTGAAACAAGTTAATTGCATTCCTAGTGTTAGCGATGGGAGTCTCAAAGTCATTGAGCTAGATAGTGATCATACGTAATGAGATTCTTCTAGAGAACCAAAATACTGACATTCATCATTATGACTGCTTCTTTAGAATGCACTCTTGACATATTTTACCGACGATAGATCTCTGAGAGTGCTAAGCAGATGTCACGTTTTTTTCTTAATAGAGTCTCAATCTCGATATATACTTTTTTTTTATCGAGACCTTTCGGTCACAGATTCCTGGACATAAAGTCCGGATGCATGTCCTGATTTTCAACGAGCAAAACTCGTCTTAGTTTATGCCAAGCTATCATAGTAAATGAATGTCTCTCAATTAACACCGATCACAAAAGGTCTTTCATACTTATTCATAATTCATTTCTCCTTAACAACCCTTAAAACAGTGTGCACTTTAGCAGATAGAGATTCAAGTCTTTTCTTTGACTTCTAGTCTACTTACCTCATGATTAGGGAGCTTCAACATTATGTCTATTGAGATCTTTCAATAGTAGATACTTAGACATATGACTTAAGTATCATACCCCGATGTTCATCTTGTAGAGCTTGTCTCTATTGGGAATTTTCAATGATAAATTCTTGGATTGAGATCCACTAGTCATACCCCGATGCTCATTAGACAGATTTTACTTTATATTGGGACTTTTAGATGACAAATTTTTAGAATGCAACTCAATATTTATCGTTTCTTAGGATTTTATGAAGGCAATTTATCAGATTGAGAATCATAGATCATGCCTTAATGCTCAACAGACAATTTATCTTTCTGTTGACAGTAGATACAAAGGTCATGCCCCAAAGTTCACTTGACATAATTTATCATTTTATTAGGACCTCAAGAATAANCTGACATAATTTATCATTTTATTAGGACCTTTAGAATAAAATCTATGGGTCGTGCTTTAATGCTCACCAAATAGAGTTTATTCAAGCTTTGAGTAATTACAATAAATGAAAACAAATTGACTTCTCATTTATCTTCTTTAATTTTCTTAAGCTACTATTATAGTGAATAAATATATGACTAGCTAAAGATGGAAAAAGAAACCTTTTCCAGCTTATTCTTTAGAAATCTATGGGCTCCGAAAATTATGACTGCTCCCTGTGAACTATGCATTTTGTTTTAATTTTATTTTTTTGAGAGAGCTCAGGAGAGTTGAATTTTCAAAAAGAAGATTTGATTGTAGATAAGACACTACCTAGAGATTTTGCTATCATTTTGCGAGTACTTTTTGATCAGTTGTTCAAGGTTTCTCACAGGCATAAGCCTCTATTGTTAATTACCCCTCTTGATAATGAGAGAGCACTTTCAATTACAACTAGTTATTAAAAATTTAATATTCAATATATAGCTCAGGAGAGTTGAATTTTCAAAAAGAAGATTTGATTGTAGGTAAGACACTACCTAGAGATTTTGCTATCATTTTGCGAGTACTTTTTGATCTGTTGTTCAAGGTTTCTCATAGGCACAAACCTCTATTGTTAATTACCCCACTTGATAATGGGAGAGCACTTTCAATTACGACTAGTCATTAAAAATTTAATATTCAATATATAATAACAACGAACTTAGAATTTAAGTTGTAGAATTTGTCACTTGAAGCTTAAAGTAGATGGTGGGAAAATGAAAAAAGACAAACGATCACGATCTCATGGTTCTGTCAACTCGGGCTATCGCAGTAACTCATCTACTTAATGAGAGGAGGTAATTCACCTAACATAATAGAAGAATCCTTGTCAACAACCATGAGTTGTGTGGTTATATATTTGAGGTGACAAATTTAAGTCGATCATAACTAACTAAACGCTTTGTGTCAATCAACTGTACTCTTATGATTCATAACTAAAATGATGGAAAGTCGTTGGGGAACAAAAGGAGCATTTGGTGGCAACCATCTGGTCAAAAAGTTCTGGTCGTAACTGATACTTTATGGTGTCATTTGGAGATAGAGTATTGCAGACAGAGAACTCGAGTCATGTCCTTACTGGCATGCAAATACTTTAATTGTGAATATAATGATACATTTGATATGAGATTTGTTTTTTTTTTTTTTTGTGAGCTGAAATCAATCAGAAGTTTGTCACTCTCAAAAAATTGTTGCGAAAATGAATCAAATTTGTTTTTAGCGTTTAGTGATCTATTTCAACTTGAGTATTTTAGTTGACTACTTTAAAAAAAATCTTGATTTACAAGATTGACCCATTCAATTGAAATCTTAGATTAATACGACCATCATCACCGTTTTAAATAATTTAAAGCTTTTATATTTATAAGGGTTTTAAAACATTTAGAGTCTGATTGAGGCAGTTTATTTGGTGCGGTGACGTTTTGAAAATGCACCTGACCTGTTTGGGTAAACTGCGTTTTGACAACCTATTTGTTTTCAAAACGCAGAAAACAATTTTTTCACACCGCACTAGATCTAGGTGCAGTGAGAGCTTATTGGCAACGGTTCAGCTTTTCCAAAAAAAAAATTGCAATAACCACTGCACCTAGCTTATTAGCAGATTATTTTTAATCAGCTTATCAGCAGATTATTCAATAAGCTACAGCTGCCCCAAACAGACCCTTATTTGACGAGAAACCGCAACAAAGGCGAAGCTTCCTGACTTCTTCTTGACTGCAACCCCCTGCTCCATAACTCTTGTTCAATCCTCCCCAATGGAGTCCTCAAAAAAAAAAAAAAAAAAAAAAAAAAAAAAAAAAAAAANTCAATTGCCGCTCTCTAAAGATCACAGTATGAGATCTTCACTGCTTCTTTGTAGTGACAAGAAATTTCTACCTCTGTGGCTGAAAGTGGAAATGCAAAGTGATCCCTCAACCAAGCTGGTTTTGGGACATCTGACGTGTGATCCTTCTCCTAGCAATAGATTCTTGAGTAGGAATTTCATCCTTAACATCTTCTTCCACCTACTCCTAAGTACTATCAGCAGATACATCCTAAGATGCCACTGAATCAAATATTTGAGTCGGAGTGGACGAATTTTGTGGATGAAATGGAGTTAAATCAAACTCTAACTTCTGCTGCATATTCGTGGTTCTAGTAAAAGTCTCCACCTACTTTGAGTCCCGTTTTTTTTAACAAGCTTGTCTCATCGAATGTAACATCCCTGCTAATGACAACCTTCATTTCTAACTGATCATACAGCTTGAAGCCCTTGACTCCATACCTGAAGTCAATGAAGATCGCTTTCTTTGTTTGTGGTTCCAGTCTATCATTTTGCATGTGTTGGTAAGCTAGACACCCAAACACACTCATGTGCTCATATTTTCTTATAAGATGCCCTGATCACATTTTCTTTGAAGTCTTCTTCCTAATAGCTACAAAAGACAGATGGTTCACTAAGTGACATACATATTTTATGGTTTTGGCCCAATAGATTCTATCCAACTCAACATTGGATAACATAGACCGAACTTTCTTCACCAAAGTTTGGTTCATCATCTCTGCCACCCCGTTTTATTGTGGTATCTCTCAAATAGTGAAGTGGTGTTCTATCCCAACTCTTTGCACTTTTGCAAGAGTGCATTTGAAGTGTATTCGCCCCTATTGTCTAATCTGATACACCATATCTTTTTACCAGACTGAGTCTCAATTCACTTCTTTAAAGTTAAAAAAATCTCCAGCACTTTGCTTTTGCGCTTCATGGTGTACACCCAAACATACTTGATGCAATCATCAATGAAAGAGACGAAGTATCTTCGCCCACTGAATGATATTGTCTTCATCAGGTCCCAAACATCTGTGTGAACTTATTATAAAATATCTTTTGTATTGTAGATGGCAGTCTCAAGAGATGCCCGTCTTCTTGTCAAATACATAAGTTCACAGAAATGAAGTTTGCAGGTGCTCACTTCTTTGATTAATTCATCATTCACCAAAGCTTGAAGTGAAGGCTTTCCAACATGAGCTAGCAGCATATGCCACAACATAGTGACGCCAGAAGATCTATCAACAAAAGTAGCAGTTTCAGGTATTGTACTACCCTGAAGATAGTAAAAGTCATGATGACGAACTCCCTTCATAAAAATTATTGTTCCACAACATATCCTCTGAACTCTCGTCTTAATAACTGTCTTACAGCCTTTAGCCTTTAAAGCTCAAACCAACAACAATTTTTTTATGATATTTGGAACATGATTAACATTGGTCTGTATCCAGAATCCAACATGAATCATCTATAAATAAATTGTGAGATCCTCCATATATTGATACATATGGATCCGCTTCTTCACATCTTTCAACACCGATATTGGCTTTCGCTCTAAATGAAACTTCTTTTCCCTTGTCCTTCAGTTTCAGACAATCTTTCTTCTAATGACCAGTCTCTTAAAAGAAAACACACTGATTTTTCCTATGCGCCACGAGACTTGCATAGCTTTTAAGAAGTGTTACTCCTAACACATTTCTTTGCCAAATTTTTCTTCTTCTTCTTCTCATATTTACCTCATTGGAGTGTAAATGCCTCAGCTTACTCTATCTTTGCGAACTCCTTATCCCTTTGGCAAAACTCATGTTTCAACTGTGTCGTAGTCACTTTGTCATAATTCAAGACATATTTTCCATGAATGAATGTCATAGTGAAGTTTTTGTATTCATCTGAGAGCGAATTCAACAGAATGAACGTCTAATCTTCATCTCAAACCTCCTCATTCAAATTTAACAAACCTGTTAATTGCTTTGTGAAGTCATTCAAGTGCTCATCAATAGAATCCGCTTCTCATCTGAAATTTGTAGAGTCTGCATTTCATATGGAGATGACTTCGTCGTGAAATATTTATTCTTCAATATCCTCCACAATTTTTCTGCAGAAGTCTCCATCACCACACCATTTGTGATCTCTTGAGTCAAGTAATTTTGGATCAAGTCACGAACACTCTGATTCATCTTCAATCAATCTCTCTTTGGCATCTCTTGAGAACATTCATCGCTATTCAGGACTTCCTTCAGATTAAGAAAATACAACACATTCATCACCTCGCATCGTCGCATGTCAAAGTTTCATTTGTCATCAAATTTAGTCACATCGATTTTGACGGGATGCATAATCACGCGATGATTCGACTTTTTCACTGTCATAGTGAAAGTTAAATAACCTAGCATCGTATTATAGTTTATTGTTTCCACTATTGAAATCTCTTTCCTGAAAACAAAATTCCAGCATACCTAGAAAAAAAGGAAAAACAAACTTCAAAAGAAATAAATTTCATAAAATAAAACTCTTTTTATTTTTAATTTTCTTTCTGTTTTTAACGTTTTTTTTTTGTCTTTCCCAGAAAATCTTCTTTCCGAGAAATCCAATTGTTTTTTCCTTATTCCATGAAGCTCCCACCCGAACCTTGCCGGCCAGCACCTTTCGTCGGACCGCCACCAGAGTCTTTCGCCAGACCGCCGCTAGAGTCTTTCATCGGACATCTGTCGTAACCTTCCGTCGGAACGTCCGCAGGATCCGCCAGAATCGCCGCCCACCAGTGGAACCGCCGCTCCACTAATTTTCAATTCAAAACCACCGGTCTGCCACCGATTTGCAAACGAACCTCCGAATATGTCGGCAAAGCACATCAAATTACCTGCTGCAACGAATTTCAACAACACACGCTATAATTGTTGCTATCGAGGTTGAACCACACAACGATCACAAACCTGAAGCTCTGATACCAATTGTTACGTGAGAACAATACGGAAACAAATAAATTCACACAACAATCAAGCATAAAGGATTTATGTGATTATGCAGATTCGCCTCCGTCAACAGGGAGGAAGATTNTCAATTGTTACGTGAGAAAAATACGGAAACGAATAACTTCACACAACAATCAAGCATAAAGGATTTATGTGATTATGCAGATTCGCCTCCGTCAACAGGGAGGAAGATTTCACTAGCATTGAATGAAGAGAAAGAAAAACGCCAGGGGTGACAACTCACACTTCTTACCATATATCTTTCATAATCCCTACATCTGTTATAAATGAGGACTCGGGAAGACATTTAAATAAGCCAGAAGAAAAAATTACTCATAATTTAAAACAAGCCATAAATGCAGCAATAGATTGTTGATGAGTAGATTTTATTAAAAAAATATTAGGGATCACACAATTCTTAGGTATTAACATGTCTAAACACTTAGACTCGTAACATTTTGGTTTCTAAACTTATGCATGATATGCATGCATGAAAAAAGTGTAGTTCAATTTAAAAAAAAGATAGTAATGGTGGTATTCTTGATTTAATATTAAAGATTTGAGTGGCATGCATATAAATTGTTATTGTATATCTGTCTATATGTACTTGTATCGGTGCCTTTGTATTTGATAAGAGAAAATACAAAGTTTATTTACTTATCTTTCTTCGAGCCTTCTTCTCGTGTCTTTCTCTTCTTTCTATTCAAGTTAAATGTGAATGTTTAATCATTACATATGCGAATACCTAATAATTGTATGTTATGTATGCAAATGCTCCAAAATTATATATTTGACAAGTTATTGAATTATGGTTGTAATTAAACTAATATATCTACATGGTCAAATCTCTTATTTAAATGCAAAATATATCCCTTTGAACATAGATAGCATTACAAAAGTAAAATTTAAACCTTAGATGTTAGATATTAGAAATTCGGTGGTACGTATGCAAAACTTCCTTGATATTATTTATTTTAAATTTGTTTTTAAAATTAGTTCTGTTTTAGAAGTTTTTATTAGCTTATCTTTCCATTTTTCGCTCTCCTGAAGGTAAATAAACACAAATTTATTTATTTAAAAGATGGCCTTGTATACGTAGATAATTGGATTTTTTTGGCCTACTTGCCCCTGTTTTTTGTTTATATATATATATATATATATATATATATATATATATATATATATATATATATATATATATATATATNAAGTCCGGGCTTGACATATGGAATTTGTTTCATAATCTATCTTCTTCTAGAAAAAAAAAAAAATTTACATAGATGCCACACAATTCTTATGCATTTACATATCTAACACTCGGTGATATTTACAAATCTAACCGTCATGTAACTTCTTAAACTAATAAATCGATGCATTTATTTGTGTCATGATCAAAATATTGAGAATTGGAGGTTTTATGATGAATTTTGATATTTGACTGAGAAATTGAAAAATGGATGAAAGATGATGGCTAACTCGTAAAAAGTGGTATGTATGCAATTGCCCCTAAAATTTATCCATGAAACTATGTGTTTCACTTTAATAAAGTTTGTAATAGCGATATTTTTTATGTAATATCGAAGAATTGACCGGCATGTATATAAATATGAAAATTTAGACTTAATATATTTTCTGACCCAAAGTTCTGTGGTAAGCTACCTAACTTATAAAGTTTAGCCATTAGTTGACGTCAATAGGGTTATTAATATGCCCTGATACTTAAATCATCATTTAAATTTATATTTGGGGCATTTACATATATACCCTCCTATTCCAACGTATTTACATATCAAACATCTAAATGTGAGATGCACCTTCTCATGCATAGTTAAGATGATTTGCATGTAAAAATGAAGTTTAATTATAAATGCAAATTAAATTTGAGCATCTATGAAGAGATAAAGTAATCATTTTTTTTTAAACTCTGAATTGCTCAAAGATAAACACTAAAAAGATAATTAATTAGGATAAAATAAGTAATTTAAAATCACCTGTGAAGAGCGTAAACGCANAATATACCTTCTCATGCACAGTTAAGATGATATATATGTAAAAATGAAGTTTAAGAGTTAGAAATGTAAACACAACTATTTATAAATTGAAATTAAATTTGAGCATCTATGAAGAGATAAAGTAATCATTTTTTTAAAAACTCTGAATTGCTCAAACATAAACACTAAAAAGATAATTAATTAGGATAAAATAAGTAATTTAAAATCACCTGTGAAGAGCGTAAACGCAGTAGGCAATTCTCTCCTCGGCGCGACCCAGAAAACGTCAGACTTGGTCGTCTTGTAAAGCCCAGGATCGATAATCAATGGCTTCGCCCTCTGTTCTCTGAAATCAAAACACAAACAGTTCTTCTAACCCCAATTCTTACAGAAAAATCCAATCTTAATCGCTTTAACTTACTCCTTCCATCCCAATACACTGCTGTGCTCCACAAAGTTGAGATTTTTCGGCAATTTTGAGAAAGTNTCTCTGTTCTCTGAAATCAAAACACAAACAGTTCTTCTAACCCCAATTCTCACAGAAAAATCCAATCTTAATCGCTTTAACTTACTCCTTCCATCCCAATACACTGCTGTGTTCCACAAAGTTGAGATTTTTCGGCAATTTTGAGAAAGTAAGCAGCAAATCTATAAGCAAAAACAAAAGTATCNTGCCTCCTGAATTGCAGGGGAAACTTCATGATAACTTGGAAATATGTTCTTGTATCATAACGACGCTTCAGTCTTTTTGGGATTTCGGGTTAGAGCACGATGTGAACTCAAATTAGCTAAAAAATGTGCACTGTCTTGTAGGAGGAAACCCTATGATAATTGGAAAATGTGCTCTTGTATCATAGAAGAATTTCCAACTCGTGCTGGAATAGAGCATGTATTCTCCTTTCTATGGTAGAAACTTTTGTAACGACTTTAACTAGGGAGCTATGTATAATGCTTCTTCAAATATCAATCACTGATTGTCGATATTAATCGTCAACTATTAAGGTCGTTGAGTTGATAGACTCCTCCATATACATCTTTTTAATGACATAAAGACCTACCAAGTTAGGTTTAATTTTTTTGTCAACTTTAGATTTAATCATTCATATGCTAAAATATTGGTATGTCAGTTAATCCTTCATCCCATGAGGATTAGAAATACATCTTTATCGGATTGCTTTTTATATATTGGAGTGTGAGAAATGACCATTAATTTGATACCCCTCCACCNGATACATCTTTATTGGATTGCTTTTTATATATTGCAGTGTGAGAAATGACCATTAATTTGATACCCCTCCACCCATGGGGATAAAGTTTGCTGACAATGGAATCCCTTGATATGCTTTCCCTGATGTCGACTATCTTGAGATTTTTTTTTTAACGAACTTTCTTTAAANCACCAACGGGGATAAAGTTTGTTGACAATGGAATCCCTTGATATGCTTTCTCTGATGTCGACTATCTTGAGATTTTTTTTTGAACGAACTTTCTTTAAATTTCATCTTTGAATGTCATATCTTTGAGAGTACAAATCAGATGTCATGTCAATTTTTGCTTTGATCATTTCACCTTCATTAATTTTGAGCTATTGTTACAAAAGGAAGATAACAACTTCCTGGTTGAAACCTTAATGGTCTCAACCACCATAAGCTTTTAACATTATTTGTTCATGAAGTTTTTTCTTTGACAACTTTGAAATCTTGTGTGTTTTAGCGGACAAAATTTTATACTACTCATTTTTAGCAGGAATGATTTAATATTGTTGATCCCAAAAGGGCTGCTCAATGTCACTAGCAGAGCTATTCATTTTAACTCACTTTAGACTTTTGAATTAGCTACAGATATGAATACTCACTGTTGGGACTAGAGCTTACTGAATGATCGATTGCTTAAGTAGTAATTATTGAGCTCTCAATATTCCTTTTTCACTTTCTCCTCTCAAATAATTTTCTTCTTCAACAAACTGAGGCCTTCTAATGTAGCTTGAAACAAATTAATTGCATTCCTAGTGTTAGCGATGGGAGTCTCAAAGTCATTGAGCTAGATAGTGATCATACGTAATGAGATTCTTCTAGAGAACCAGAATACTGAAATTCATCATTATGACTGCTTCTTTAGAATGCACTCTTGACATATTTTACCGACGATAAGTCTCTGAGAGTGCTAACCAGATGTCACGTCTTTTTCTTAATAGAGTCTCAATCTCCATATATACTTTTTTTTTTATTGAGACCTTTCGGTCACAGATTCCTGGACATAAAGTCAGGATGCATGTCCTGATTTTCAACGAGCAAAACTCGTCTTAGTTTATGCCGAGCTATCATAGTAAATGAATGTCTCTCAATTAACACCGATCACAAAAGGTCTTTCATACTTATTCATAATTCATTTCTCCTTAACAACCCTTAAAACAGTGTGCACTTTAGCATATAGAGATTCAAGTCTTTTCTTTGACTCCTAGTCAACTTACCTCATGATTAGGGAGCTTCAACATTATGTCTATTGAGATCTTTCAATGGTAGATACTTAGACATATGACTTAAGTATCATACCCCGATGTTCATCTTGTAGAGCTTGTCTCTATTGGGAATTTTCGATGATAAATTATTGGATTGAGATCCACTGGTCATACCCCGATGCTCATCAGACAGATTTTACTTTATGTTGGGATCTTAAGATGACAAATTGTTAGATTGAAATCTAATGCAACTCAATATTTATCTTTTCTTAGGATATTATGAAGGCAATTTATCAGATTGAGAATCATAGATCATGCCTTAATGCTCAACAGACAATTTATCTTTCTGTTGACAGTAGATACAAAGGTCATGCCCCAAAGTTCACTTGACATAATTTATCATTTTATTAGGACCTCAAGAATAAAATCTAAGGGTCATGCTTTAATGCTCACCAAATAGAGTTTACTTAAGCTTTGAGTAATTACAATAAATGAAAACAAATTGACTTCTCATTTATCTTCTTTATTTTCTTAAGCTACTATTATAGTGACTAAATATATGACTAGCTAAAGATGGAAAAAGAAACATTTTCCATCTTATTCGTTAGAAATCTGTGAGCTCCGAAAATTATGACAGCTCCCTGTGAACTATGCATTTTATTTTAATTTTATTTTTTTTGAGAGAGCTCAGGAGAGTTGAATTTTCAAAAAGAAGATTTGATTGTAGATAAGATACTGCCTAGAGATTTTGCTATCATTTTGCGAGTACTTTTTGATATGTTGTTCAAGGTTTCCCATAGGCACAAGCCTCTATTGTTAATTACCCCTCTTGATAATGGGAGAACACTTTCAATTTCGACTAGTCATTAAAAATTTAATATTCAATATATAATAACAACAAACTTAGAATTTAAGTTGTAGAATTCGTCACTTGAAGCTTAAAGTAGATGGTGGGAAAATGAAAAAGACAAATGATCAAGATCTCATGGTTCTGTCAACTCGGGCTATCGCAGTAACTTATCTACTTAATGAGAGGAGGTAATTCACCTAACATAATAGAAGAATCCTTGTCAACAACCATAAGTTGTGTGGTTATATATTTGAGGTAACAAATTTAAGTCGATCATAACTAATTAAACGCTTTGTGTCAATCAATTGTACTCTTATGATTCATAACTAAAATGATAGAAAGTCGTTGGAAAACAAACAGAGCATTTGGTGGCAACCATCTGGTCAAAAAGCTCTGGTCGTAATTGATACTTTGTGGTGTCATTTGGAGATAGAGTATTGCAAATAGAGAACTCGAGTCATGTCCTTACTACCATGCAAATATTTTAATTGTGAATATAATGATACATTTGATATGAGATTTATTTTTTTGTGAGCTGAAATCAATCAGAAGTTTGTCACTCTCAACAAATTATTGCGAAGATGAATCAAATTTGTTTTTAGCGTTTAGTGATTTATTTCAACTTGAGTATTTTAGTTGACTACTTTAAAAAAAATCTTGATTTAAAAGATTGACCCCTCCAATTGAAATATTAGATTAACACGACCATCATCACCGTTTTAAATACTTTAAAGCTTTTATATTTATAAGGGTTTTAAAACATTTAGGGTATGTTTGGGGCAGCTTATTTGGTACGGTGGCGTTTTGAAAACGCACCTGACCTGTTTTGGTAAACTGCGTTTTGACAGCTTATGCGTTTTCAAAATGCAGAAAACAGCTTTTACACACCGTACCTATATCTATCTAGGTGCAGTGGGAGCTTATTGGCAATGGTCCGGCTTTTCCAAAAATATAAAAATTTGAAATAGCCACCGCACCTAGCTTATTAGTAGATTATTTTTAATCAGTTTATGAGTAGATTATTCAATAAGCTACAACTGTCCCAAACAGACTTTTATTTGACGAGAAACCGCAACAAAGACGAAGCTTCCCGACTTCTTCTCGACTGCAAACACATGCTCTGTAACTCTTGTTCAATCCTCCCCAATGGAGTTGTAAAAAAAAATAATAATAAACAAACAAACAAACCAAACAAATAAACGAACAAAAAATTAAAAAAAATAAAAATAAAATCAAAATGCAGAGAGTTCACAGAGAGGCGTCTTTGAATTTTCGGAGCCCGCAATTTGTTTTGGATTAGGTTTGAATAGTTTTGATTTTTGATCCGGAACTCGATTTGATTTGATGAAGCTATCTGTTTTGGTGGAACTTATGCTACTTCATAGGAGCTCGATTAAAGCTTTTATATATATATATATATATATTGATGTGTGCTAGAAAATTCGCGGCGATAAAGTGACAGATTATCATCTTAGCGTTGTGCGAGAATTCAGCATACACACAGATGAAAGAGAAACAAGCAGTGATAACTCCAAAAACTTTTACGTGAAAAACCTGGAAAGAGAAAAATAACGGGGCCTAGTTTAATTGCGAAACTCCACTATTGATTGATGATTATAGAAATCCCTTGTCCCACAGACGAGAAATGATTATTAGATTTTCAGATTACCGTGACGACTGACGGTGTCTGGTTGGTGGTGATTGATGATGATTGGTGGTGATCGATAATAAATGACAAAGGTCAACAGAAGGACGGTGAGCGGTGAGCAGTGGTCGATGGTGGTTGATGACAGACGGCGATCGGTTGTGGTCGATAACGGTAGACAGTGATCAACAGAAGTCAGCGGTGATCGGCGGTAATCGACGGCACTCGATGACGGTTGGCGACGATCGACAAAGGTCGGCGCTGATCGATGGTGGTCGACGACAGTCTGCGGTTGTTGACGGCGATTTGCAATGATAATGATGATATTAGACTTAAGCTCATTCTCAAAGCCTCAAATTTTCTCTCAAGCCCCCTCTCTCATGTGAGGGGTGGGGCTCTATTTATAGTGTTCTGGGTGCAATCAATGCAGGAACATGAAACATTTTGATTAAACGGCCCAGAGAGGTTCCCTCGATTGGATGACATTTGATGGATATTTGGGTCTCTTAATTATATCAGAATTGAGCAATCTTAAGTTTGTTGGATTGATTTTGTTAAGACGGTTGTTTCAATCACGAGCCAACTAGATTTGACATCTGTTTGACCTTCCAAATGCATCCGAAAATCCTCCAAAAGTGGTTTAATGTTTTAATCCGGGTTTGATCTGACTCGGATCAGACTAGTTTTTATATCATTGGGTCTGTCTCATCGAGCCGGTCAGTTTGACTATAAGTTTACTAAAATCGATGTTTTGGATGACTTAATTAAAGTTTGAATGTTTCTTGCTCAAAAGGTTGCATTGAGATTCTTGTCCTGCCTCGAGATTCGTGTCATACCTCAAGATTCGTGTCATATCTCAAGATTCGTGATGGATGATGAAAAATTATTGGTGGCGTATCTGAGAGAGAGAGAGAGAGAGCAAATAGATTACGGAAAGGCATTGCAATCTATTTTTCCAGAAATAATTGCACCGTAACTGATCGTCCAAACATTTATCCTCCTTCACCAACACCAAAATCCAGAAAAGCTAACTAATTTAAATTTTAATTTGGTTCAAACATTTCCATTATGGACAAATAAAAATAAATTGTTTATTTAAATTTAATGAAGGACAAACATTACACATTACATATCTTAATTACATAATAATCAAATTTTACATATAATTAAATTATTAATTTTTAAATTTATTCGAAATAAAATTTTCAGCAAAATTTCGTGTTTTTCACCCCAAGATATATTAAATATTAAACAGTATTTATGTCTTATTTCAAGTAAGAGATTCGGAAAAAAAATTACATCAGGACCCAGGACTTTGCATGTAGAGTTACATGCGTAGTCCAATGAAATCACGCTGCACACGTGAAGGTGAGAAAAAAAAATCGGCCCGGTAACACAGGAGAATATTCCTCCCGTGTTATTCAGGTGTTATTGTGTGTTATTCAAGTATTATTGATGTGTTATTGCGTTATTATAACATCAGAAATATTCCCAGAACACAAAAATACATGAATAACATACAATAATATCTGAATAATACGGGGGGAGAATATTCTCCTATATTATCTGTTTTACCTGGAATATTCTCCCGTGACGTGATTTAATTGGACTCCGCGCGTAACTCTATGTGCAGAATCCTGATGTAATATTTTTTCAGAGATTTTGAGGGTGCAAAACATGTATTTAAAATTAATATCGGACGGTAAAAACCTGCCAAATATTATAGTCTAACAAATGCGCTACGAAGCTGAAGGAAAAACGGGTTTTTTTTTGGCTTATTTAACGCGCCCTTCCAAACTTTTTTTTTTAATTATTATTTTTAATTTTAATTCCAACAGTATTTAATTATTTTTCCTGTTTTTAATCTTTGAATATTGTTTAGATGACATGACTGAGTCCAATCCGTACTTTATCATAGACTTAATTGGCTATTTATTTTCTTAAGTCCGTGCTTGACATATGGAATTTGTTTCATAATCTATCTTCTTCTAGAAAAAAAAAAATTTACATAGATGCCACACAATTCTTATGCATTTACATATCTAACACTCCGTGATATTTACAAATCTAACCGTCATGTAATCTTCTTAAACTAATAAATCGATGCATTTACTTGTGTCATGATCAAAATATTGAGAATTGGAGGTTTTATGATGAATTTTGATATTTGACTGAGAAATTGAAANGGCTTGACATATGGAATTTGTTTCATAATCTATCTTCTTCTAGAAAAAAAAAAAAATTTACATAGATGCCACACAATTCTTATGCATTTACATATCTAACACTCGGTGATATTTACAAATCTAACCGTCATGTAACTTCTTAAACTAATAAATCGATGCATTTATTTGTGTCATGATCAAAATATTGAGAATTGGAGGTTTTATGATGAATTTTGATATTTGACTGAGAAATTGAAANGGATAGAGTTTTTTTTTTTTTTTCAGTTAATAAAACATCAAATTACCAAGGAGATTAAAAAATATAAGCAGTCTATACCGGCTCTAGATGCATTTGAAGTCTAATGATGGGATGTCACGTGTCAGGTGGTGCGGTAAGACCCACTTGACTCGTGGGGCTCCATCATTGAACTCCAAACACAAATTACGTCCGGTGGAAGAATTTCTTCTATGTATTGGATTGTAAAAATGATAAGCTTCAACCAAATCCATTTTCTTAAAAGCAATCCAAGCATAAGATTGTGCCCAGAATGAAAAAATATATTGTGCAGCTATGGGAAAGGTGGTACAGAAGATGTTCGAACGAGGATGTAGATTGCACTTAATATTTTTTAGTCATAAATTTATCTTGCACTTCATGAAATATATCTTTCAAGAAGATAAGGGTGTGTCCATGCAATGTAATTCTTGAACATTTGGCAAATTAAATTTTTATAATTCCTTATATAAAACTCTATTATCTCAATCACATTAAATTTTATGCTTAAAAATATGTGTTTTATTTGAAAGACATTGACATTAGTAATATTTATATGTAATTCTTACGGATTTGTGACGGTCAACTTTCCTTTTAGTAGAGTTTGATGTAAAAAAATTGGGCCAATACCTCGCCGTGTCAGTCCAGAAATATTGTTCTAGCTGTTGTCTGGATTCTCTCAACAAAGATGATGCCAAATGGCATTAAAATAAAGCTAAATAATAATAATAATAATAATAATAATAATAATAATAATAATAATAGCAAATATATTCGTACATCTCCAATAAATCTCCATCATTCGACACGAAGCTTGAGACATGACACAAATCTCGAGGCTACTTTTTGAGCAAGAAATATTGAAACATCGATAAAAAGTCATTCAGAATTCTGATTTCATCAAAATTGCAGTCAAACTGACTCGCATGACAAGAAGAACTCAATGTTACTGAAATTGGTCTAATCTGAACCAAGTCAAGCCCAGATCAAACCATTAAACATTTTTTGTTAGTTTTCTGAATATATTTGGAAGGTCAAACGAATGTCGAATTTGATGAGTCTATAGTCAAATTGAGCGTCTTAACAAGGAAAATCTAAAGAACCTATATAAATCAATTTTAAGATCATTAAGACACTCAAATGTTAATAAACTATTGTCCAATTGAGAGAAGCCTTATTAGTCGTTTGATCAAAGTGATTGATATTCATGCATTAATTGCACCCAGATAGAACTCCACCCCTCATGAGGGGAGAGAGGAGGAAAGTTTGAGACTTAACAAAGAACTTGAAGCTTTGATAAGAAACTGAAGTCCAACACTACTCATGTTGTCGTCGACCACCGTTAACCGCTATCCACCACGACCTACCACCGCCAACTGTCGTCGACCACCTCCAATCTCTATCAACCACTGCTGAGCATTGTCGATCACCACTAACCACCGTCGACCACCACTGACCGGATGCCGCCAATCATTATTAGTTTCCTCCAGTCAACTTATAACTTGGGAAACCCAATAACCCTTTCCAACCTGTGAGACAAGCGGTTGCAACTGTAATCATCCTTTTCTAGTTGAACCCTTCAGTTGGGTCAGGTCTCATGGTTTTTCTCTTTTCAGTTTTATACGTAAGAACTTTTGGTGTCATTAGTATTTGTTTTCTGTTTTCTGGGGGAGTATTGAATCTTCGTACCAAGTGAAGTTGATAATCCGTTGCTCTACAACTGTAAGTTTTCTAGCATACATCATTTTAGCATCACCTGTGGGAAATATCAATCCCACCACTGAAGTACTTGCGAGACTTACTACATGGCTACTAGACACAATATTTGTGACAATAGAGCATCCCACTCCAACACCCATCAGCAATCATGAAGCCAAGAGTAACATGCTTCTTCATCTTCTCGCCTTGGAAGACGTTATCCTGCCAAAGAAGACGTCTCGGGTCCTTCTATAGAAGACTGAATGCATAAAATAGAGGAGTCTCAACTCGAGATCCTACAGTTTCTACGTAGGGATCAACAACCACTTCCCACAATGTTAAATGAAGTTCATTTATAATTAACTCAACAACCTAAGGGAAACACACTNGCATTAGTAATATTTATATGTAATTCTTACGGATTTGTGACGGTCAACTTTCCTTTTAGTAGAATTTGATGTAAGAAAATTGAGCCAATACCTCGCCGTGTCAGTCCATAAATATTGTTCTAGCTGTTGTCTGGATTCTCTCAACAAAGATGATGCCAAATGGCATTAAAATAAAGCTTAATAATAATAATATTAATAATAGCAAATATATTGGTACATCTCAAATAAATCTCCATCATCCGGCACAAAGCTCGAGACATGACAAAAATCTTGATGCTACTTTTTTAACAAGAAATATTGAAACATCGATAAAAAGTCATTCAGAATTCTGATTTCATCAAAATTGCAGTCAAACTGACTCGCATGACAAGAAGAACCCAATGTTACTGAAATTGGTCTAATTTGAACCAAGTCAAGCCCAGATCAAACCATTAAACAGTTTTTGTTAGTTTTCTGAATATATTTGGAAGGCCAAACGAATGTCGAATTAGATGAGTCTATAGTCAAATCGAGCGTCTTAACAAGGAAAATCTAAAGAACCTAATATAAATCAATTCTAAGATAATTAAGACACTAATAAATTATTGTCCAATTGAGAGAAGCCTTATTAGTCGTTTGATCAAAGTGATTGATATTCATGCATTAATTGCACCCAGATAGAGCTCCACCCCTCTCATGAGGGGAGAGAGGAGGAAAGTTTGAGACTTAACAAAGAAATTGAAGCTTTGATAAGAAACTGAAGTCCAACACTACTCATGTTGTCGTCGACCACCGTTAACCGCTATCCACCACAACCTACCACCGCTGACTGTCGTCGACCACCTCCAATCTCTATCAACCACTGCTGAGCACTGTCGATCACCACCAACCACCGTCGACCACCACTGACCGGATGCCGCCAATCATTATCAGTTTCCTTCAGTCAACGTTATAACTTGGGAAACCCAATAACCCTTTCCAGCCTGTGAGACAAGCGGTTGCAACTGTAATCATCCTTTTCTAGTTGAACCCTTCAGTTGGGTCAGGTCTCATGGTTTTTCTCTTTTTAGTTTTATACGTAAGAACTTTTGGTGTCATTATTAGTTGTTTTCTGTTTTCTTGGGGAGTATTGAATCTTCGTACCAAGTGAAGTTGATAATCCGTTGCTCTACAACTGTAAGTTTTCTAGCATACATCATTTTAGCATCACCTGTGGGAAATATTAATCCCACCATTGAAGTAATTGCGAGACTTACTACATGGCTACTAGACACAATATTTGTGACAACAGAGCATCCCACTCCAACACCCATCAACAATCATGAAGCCAAGAGTAACATGCTTCTTCATGTTCTCGCCTTGGAAGACGTTATCCTGCCAAAGAAGACGTCTTGGGTCCTTCTATAGAAGACTGAATGCATAAAATAGAAGAGTCTCAACTCGAGATCCTACAGTTTCTACGTAGGGCTCAACAACCACTTCCCACAATGTTAAATGAAGTTCATTTATAATTAACTCAACAACCTAAGGGAAACACACTACTCAGAAGAACTCATATCGACCCCCCTCCCCAAGAAGAAACACTTCCTTTGTCAGGTTGCGATGTTGAACTCCTAGATGTTGCAAGTTTCCCTCATCCATCTCTCACAGCACCTGACACTGCCATGCCTTGCTGCTACTCCAAATGATGCCATTTGTAACGAGCCACAACACCTCGTCAAGGAAGAGATCCCCTCAGAGAAAAAGGCTTCAAGCTTCTGAACATCGACACTTACGATGGGATAACTGACCCCTATGAGCATATTGATCACTATCAAATCATCATTCACATTCATCGTATCTTTGATGCGCTTCTATGTCAAGTATTCCCGAACATTCTTAAAGGACAAGCTCACACCTAGTTCTACTCTCTGTCATGGGGCACTATAAATACCTTTAACAAGCTTTTCAGACTATTCGCAGAGCAGTACATTGCAAACTAACAGATCATCAAGGATTCGTCCCATCTCTCGAGAATTCACCAAGTGAAGGAGAGTCGCTCAAGGGCTACTTCTACATGTTTCCACTAAAGCCCATCAGATTCTGGGAGTGGATCCATAGTTACTGAGAGGAGTTTTCCTTGGGGGCTCCGCCCAAGACATTTCTACTAATCACTGATGTGGAAGAATGTTTGTTCTAATGTTGCTCTTGTTCACGGTGTTGCAGCCCAAATCACTACGGATGAGGCCATCAGCGTACATAAGGAGCATTTTGAGCAATTTCGGGGAAAGTGCAACAGTAATGCCAAAGATAATAATTAATCTTCACAATGGAGAAAACCAGAACAACAGAGGAATCATGACCTCCTTCTCCAACCTACGAGCCAATGAAGTGAGCATTGACCTAAGAAAGAGTATACACCACTCAACACATCACATGCTAATGTCATGATGACCATCAAAGTGAGTAAACTAATAAGTTGCCTCGCCCCCTGAAATCTAACTCGAGGAATCAAGAATAATATCGTCATTTTCACCAAAGTCATGACCACACCACTGAGGCATGTAGGCAGCTCAATGAAGAGATTGAAATGTTAATTCAACAGGGATAACTTGGTTGATTTGTGCAAAATAAAGCAGATGGTACTTATAATGCTCTCACTGAGGGAAACATACATAAAAGCAACAACATGGGGGTCACCCAGTCGTGAACGAAATTTAGACAATTGATGGAGGCTCATTGCTGATCGATCAAGTCCTTATCACTGCACCTGATGGAGGAGCTATACAAAAATAACTTTTTTACATGGAGATCTGATGGAGAACCTATACATGGTGAAACCACAAGGTTACAAGGTTTCAGAAAGTGAAGGTTTTGTCTACATATTGTAGAAGAGTCTTTTTGGCTTAGAGCAGACCCCAAGATAGCGGTACATAAGGTTTGACAAGTTCATGTCAAACAATGGGTACTTGAAGTGCCAGACAAACCACTTGCTTCATCAAACACTTTAGTAATTATTATATCTTACTTCTCTTGTATGTGGAGACATGCTGATTGTAGGGGCAGATATGGAGAAAATCATGGACTTGAAAAAACAATTATTCAGTGAGTTTGAGATGCAAACATTTTAGTAATTGTTATATCTTACTTCTCTTGTATGTGGAGACATGCTAAATGTATGGAAGAATATGGAGAAAATCATGGACTTAAAAAAGCAGTTATTAAGTGAATTCGAGATGAAAGATTTAGGTCCAACTAGGAAAATCCTCACGGTGAGAATTGACAGGGACATGAGTTCAAGAACACTTAATATGTTGAAAAAATCCTATAGAGGTTCAACATGAGTGAGGTGAA
>JXCR01144318.1:0-12822 GCA_002079205.1 Phalaenopsis hybrid cultivar
CTTCATCTGTGAAGGTTACCCCTGACTGTTCTCTCAACAAGCAAACTTCATCTGAGGATGTGGTAGCCAACTGAGATAAGCAAATTTCTGGATCAAGCAAAGCTGTAACCAGAGATTCTCTCATCTCCTTTGATAGAATCAGAGCGTCGTAGATGCTTAGTCGGGAAGGCAACTTCCTAAGATGAGCTAGCACGTTGTAGTCTACTTTGTAGGGTCCTCTGATTTTATTCTTGATCATGCGGCTCTTCCACTGACGGAGGTGGGGGTATCCCTTCTCCAGTCATTATCTGTATTCCTTTGTCTGTCAGAGCTGTTCTTGGTGGTAACACTTTTCCGCTCCTTAAGTTAACTTATGTGACCTCTGCTTCTTGAGATATCATTGTTGAATCTTCCAGTGTCTTTTCCTCTTCATCGGAAAGATCTAAGTTGATGGCAAGCGGTGCACCGTGACGCTTGACAGTTGGCTCTTCGTTATCGATGCTGTCGTAAGCGATATCATTTGTGCCTTCATTGGCATTCACAACGAGCTCATCAGACTCGAGTACGATTTGAGGATCATTTTGGGAATCGAGATTACAGCTAGATCAATCATAATCAATTACGTTATCACCAGAAATAGTTAAAACGTAGCCAAAATCACTATCATTATATTCATGAGACCCCGGAGGGACAAAAAGATAATCATACAAAGTCAAGGGTTCGAGGATTTTCTTCCCCAAATCTAAGACAACCAATCTAGTAGAGGCAGTCCCTATCCTACCCCCCGTGCTATTAATCTTTCCAGCGACGTTTTTTTTCTTCTTGTTCTTTGTCCTTAAAGATGACGGATCTCCTGGCAAAATCTTCATCTCAGGCTTGGTATGTTGCGAACTCTGAATAGAGGCTTGTTTTGATAAAAGCTGGATCTTGTTCAGTATCTTGTTGGATGATTTACTCCATACCTCCTTCCATTCTTCTTTGGTGTTTGTAGAAGCTTGTTTTGATGTATCATGTCTTTGATTGAGGACCCTCTTGAGTTCATCCCAAGTTGTGCTCCACCCGTTTGTTCCAGTATACAAATCAATTGGGGAGATTGACTCAGCTAAAATCATGTTTATGGAACCTTTTTTAGGTTCTCAAAAATACTCCTTTAGGATTGTTATATTCTCTTCTTTGAGGTTCTTCTCGAGCCAGTTCTTAAAGACGAAACACTTGTCTGTAGTGTGCCCAAGCAACCGGTGGTACGGGCAATAATTTGGTTCATTCTTCTTATCCACCTCTAGTTTCTTTGGATCAGGTAGTTTGAATTCTGGTTTCTTCATCAAGCTTTTGAATATTTTAGCAAGTTTCTTTGGATCAGGTAGTTTGAATTCTGGTTTCTTCATCAAGCTTTTGAATATTTTAGGTACGGCATTATCCTTAAAGGAATACACAACTTTCTATCGCTCTAACAGGCATATTCTCTTACTCACTTTTTGAGGTGATCCCTCCTGAGATGGACGTTGGTTAGATTGATTGCTCTGTTTCTAAAAGTACTACGACGAAGACTAGCGATGCTCTTCTGTATAAATCTTTATCGGCTGCTTTTTTTTGTCGACAGTTGCGACTACTCATGATTTCTTTTTGAATGCTCTGGTCACCTTAGCCTTTTCATGTGGTTGCATGTGCTTCATTTCTCCTTGAAGACTGTTGGCTTTATTGAGTAGCTTCTCGAAGGATTTGACGGTGAGTCCCTTAAGCATGAAAGCTACTAGCCCATGAATGCTTTTGAGCAGAATCTCAATCACTTGATGTTCCTGTAGCTGAGGTTCACATTTCATGATAAGGTTTCTCCACCTCAAAATATAGTCTGCCAAGGTTTCACTATGCTTCTACTTCTTCATCATTAGCTCTCCAATAGACACATGATGCTGCGCCCCGATAATTATTTTCACAAACAACTGTTCCAACTTAGAAAATGTTTTAACTAACCCGTTGGGCAAGTCAGCGTACCATTCTAAAGCAATCCCTGACAAGCTGCTGACAAACTGCTGGCAGCGTAGAGCCTCATTATTCCTCGTGTTGCCACAACTGGCTCTGAAATGTGCTATGTGCTGTCTGGGATTTTCAGTTCCATCGAATATCTTGAAGTTTGGGGCCACAAAACTCTTGGGGAAAGGGACGGCATCGAACTCCTCCGGGTAAGGGCAACCCTTCAAAATTGATGCACCGCCCCTGGACTTGGCTAAGTCATCCTGTACTTGTTCAACCATTTGCTTGAACTCTTTTTCTGGCATGGCACCTAACAGAGAATCCTTCTTTAGTTGTTCACCTATGTCTGTAGAAGTAGCCTCTCTTCTTTCATCTGTGATGTATATGATTTCTGGCTGATTAGTTTCTGGAGAAGCCAATCTTGGTGCTTGTATTGCCACTGAATGGTGGCCATGACAGTCATAGCTGTAGTCATCTCTTCTATTCTTTTCTCCAGTAGACTGGCTTGTTCATCACTTATGAGGATAACCCTACGCAGCTCATCTACGGTGTTCTCTTCAGTGTGAAGTTGAGCCTCGCTTGCAGATGTGGTAGCTATGGTTTCAATCATATGGACATCCATGAAATACTCCTCCAAGTAATCATCATAATCAAAATCTTCATTGTCACTATTGACGGAAAATCCGTCCTCTCGAGCTAACTTAGAAACCTTGATCCTGAGTTTCTCAACTTTTTCCTCAATTATCGATTCCTTGATTGCTTTAAAATCTAGAGGACATTGATGGACATCCTCTATTTGTTCCTCCATCTAACTGGCTATTGTCGAGACAATGTCAGATATTTCAACCACTGGTTTTACTTCCTGTCTTTCAGGCTCACTGAACTGTATCGGTGCAGCGACCTCGGGTACCCATACCCTTTTCTTCTTCGATGATGTTGCCTCAGGACGGGCGTCTTAGTAGAGACATCAATATATCAAGGGAAGGTATGCTCCCCATGGTGTAGATCAGCTACAGTGTCAGGTAATGGGTAACTCCTCGGGCCCAGTCTTGACTTAATCGGTTGGCGACCTGCGGTCCTAGTGGTGATACAATCGGCGGTGACTATAGCAGTATCAACTTGGTTTCCCAAACGGAACCAGACGGTAATACAGGTAGGTGACTTTACAGTCGACTTATGAGACTTTCTAATGGACTTAACATTCGTCAAAATTTCCTTTCTCATATGAGGGGAAATTGCATGTCCCACTCGTTTTAAGTAACTCACTAATAGAACATCCTTCTTTAGTAGCAAGCCTTCTGAATACTACACTAACTTGGGTGATGGGAATGAATTTCTTTTTCTCCTCACTGTGTCCATGGAGTGATGGTAATGCGACAGCAATCTTCCGGATACTCTCATATCCATCAGTGTCTGTCAGAGGATGGAATCTTTTCCCTCGTAGGAGTGGATAAATTTATGGTAACACCTCTTCAATTCAATGAGGCTCCTCCTCAACAGGCATGTTTTCAAGAGTCTAGGCTTTGATGGCCCTCCGAACTCTTCTATTGCGGTTCCTCCTATGAGTTTGGGTCAGTGACACAGTCTTTGAGCTTGACCCAATTTCAAACACGAATGGTGGAGCAATTAATCCTTCAGTCGAATCTTCAATGACCATCACTTCTTTCCCCTTAGTAGTAGCAGGGATAGCAGGCTTGATGACAGTAGCTTTAGCCTTCTTGCAGGTAGGGAAGTCTTGAGGGAAATTCAAACTGAATTGTACAGACGGCTCTTGCATTTCTGGAGCAGCGATCTTCATTACCACAAATGGGGATTTCCCGAGGATAACCTCAAGGTCTTCAAATCCAGCTCCAAACTTGATGGTGGGAGCGACGTTACGGGTGTTGCGGTCTGTTGGTAGATTGCAGGAAAAGGTCAGCGTTGGGTAGCCCATTACAGCGGCCTTAAAAAATAGAAAGCTTTAGGGTTAGTTATATGGCCAAAAACGTCGTAATCATTAATGCAAGCACTGAAAATAGAGGTTGATCTGTAGACCGGATAGGTCCTAATTTACAGTTGTTTTTTAAAATTTTTGTTTAGAAAGGTGTAAAATTTAATTAATATAAGAAAATTTTAAAGTGTGCGTAGCACAACATGGTTTGGTTTAATTTGTGAAATTGCAAATCAAATTCGGAAGGGAGATGTGAAGAAATTTTAGGACCTAGTGCGGGACCCAATTAGTGGCAAAGAATGCCCAGGTGGAATTAGTCCATATAAAAATTTAAAAATTCCTCAATGGCCTTCTGAACCCCTATTTTCAAAGATGGTTGAACAGCTAGTCCTGAACTCCAAGGAGTTGGCTGTACTTTCCCAAGATAGAAATGGGTAAAGTTTGTCAACGGAAGGAGGGTAATTTATTCCAAGAGGGACATTGACATATTACCGATGTGTGAAGAAAATATTTCTTAATTTGTATAGAGAGAAAAGCTTGTCCCCAGAAGAGCCTCCAGAAGTTGTCGGCGTTATTTCGGGTTGGTTTGTGGGGCGTTACCCATAAGAAGCTGTCGGTCACTGGAATTGAAATCCCATCGCTTGCTTTGGAAGGACGTTGAAGTATGAGATCAAACTGACCCCATACTTTACATAGTTTAAAATGAAAGAGCACTATACCTCAAATCCAGTCTTTATCCCAAAGGATAAACACAAGACTTGAGCATGAGGCTCAATCAAATTAACTAAGGAAGGTATGACGTCCGTCTGGTCTGCGAAATCTTTTGTATTTGCCGACAAATTCCCCTATTTAATATAAAGGATTAAATAGGGTTTATATTAAGTGGGTTCGGGCATGCTTCCTATAAGGGTAAGCCCCTATAGTTAATTACATCTTAAATGACCAAAGCCACCTAAGAAGACTCTCGATAAAATGAGAAATATTATCTTCAAGGAATTTCAAAGGGTAGGACTCTTCAACGAAATCGGACGTAGAGTAGAAATATTATCTTCAAGGAATTTCAAAGGGTAAGACTCTTCAACAAAATCGGACGTAGAGGTGGAAAGATTATCTTCAAGGAATTTCAAAGGGTAGGACTCTTTAACGAAATCAGACGTAGAGGTGTGAATATTATCTTCAAGGAGTTTCAAAGGGGAGGACTTTTCAATGAGATCAGATGTAGAGGTGTGAAAGAGAATTTCAAAGGGTAGGACTCTTCAACGAAATCGGACGTAGATGTGTGAAAGGGGACTAGTTCAAATTTGGAACATTTTTATTGTAGAATAAAAATTTCAAAGGGTAGGACTTTTCAATGAGATCGGACGTAGAGGTGTGAAAGGGGATTGGTTCAATTAAATGGTAGGACTCTTCAATGAAATCGGACGTAGAGGTGTGAAAGGGGATTGGTTCAAATTTGGAATATTTTATTGTAGAATCCAAAGAAGGAAGAACTAGGGGACATCATAGATCAGGAGGAGAGCCTCAGTGACTTCCCAGTCTATCTTATTATTTGGCTTCAATTTTGAGGAGAAATTTATTTGAGGGTTTCATCATACTAATTTTATTAGTTTAGGGCTTACATTAGTGTAAAAAGATCACNTAATTTTATTAGTTAGGGGTTACATTCCTGTGAAACGATCACACAAATAGCCTGGAAGATGTGAGGATTTAGGTCGTCACAAATGATAACCTCGGAATCCTAAGACGAGTTAGGGCTTATACTGTATAGCAGGTCTATGCAAAGGCCTAAAGATAATGTGAGGATTTACGTTGTATAAGAAAGCAACCTCGAAGTCCTATGGCTTTGTTGTTTAAGTCTAAGGAAGAAAGATTAGTTTAGCTGGCGAAGACATGTTTTACTGTTGAAGATGGTCATGCTGCCCACCATGCTAGCTCCGAGCTCCTGCCGCGACGAGTTTGAGTTTTCTAGTGTGTTGAGTTATAATGTCAAATCAGGTGGCCCTATGGTTGAAGTTCTTTAAATCTTATGAGAGCATATTAAAGTTGATTAGAGCGCCACCGGTTAGGATCCTATGGTTCCCTTGTTCCGACACCACTAATTTCTATTGGATTCACTTAGTCCAAATGAACTTACTAAACTCAACTTAAAGAGTTCCATAATTTCATTTAAACCGTGGGAAGCCTCGTTAGCAACCGTAAGTTACCTCATCCGAGGGATTCCCGATCATCCGATAGAGACATCTTAACTTAGTTGAGGTTTTGGTTTTATGTGATGTTTATGATTAAATTTTGAGTTGTTTTATATTTTTAATGTTGTGGTGGTGAATTTTATCTTGGTTGATTTTAATTTTGGTTTCGGGTTATGATTTTGGTTTTGTGGCTATCCTAATAGTTTTAGTTTTCATGCAGGGTGACATCGTTGTTTAGCATGCAAATTTGCAGGTATAAAAGTACAGTATGAAAGTACAAGAAAGACAACGCTGAAAACTGTAAAAGTGACCCTAGCGAGTCTTCTCGTTCCACCACCTGAAACTTAAAATGCATGTTAAGGCAGTTTACGAAGAGCAGGAAAGGTAAAATTTTGGCAAATTTCCTAACCCTATGTCATATCTTGGTGAGTCCTTAAAAGTTTAAATAAGTATGATTTCATTGAGCGAGGAATATTAAGTTTAATAGGCCTCTGAGGTATCCAACAAGTTAGGGTTTAATTAAGGAAGATTCCATTGAGCAAAGAATATTAAGTTTAATAGGCCTCTGAGGTATCCAACAAGTTAGGAGAGGGAAGCAGGTCCATGCCTCCCCTCCTCACTAATGGTGAAAAAGCCTCAGGTCCATTTAAACTTATTATATTGCTTAATGGTTCATCCTGTAAATACCCTTATTACTCAATGAACCCTCATGTCTCAATTACCCCTAAGAATAGGGTAATTATCACTTATCATTTAATTTGAAAATTATGGGAATGAAGATCCTTAAAGAGGCAAGTTAATGTAATTTGAACACTTAGCCAAATTTTTAATCCTAATTGGGCTAGTGGTGTTTCAAGGAGGTTTGATTTAATTATGTTTATTTCTCTAATCCTCTTTTAGTCAATTTTGGATTTAGCTTAGGGGGCAAGTTAGTGTAATTTGAACACTTAGCCACATTTTTAATCCTAATTGGGCTTAGTGGTGTTTCAAGGATGTTTGATTTAATTATGTTTATTTATTTAATCAAATTTTGATTTAGCCAAAGTCAACATTAAGCCCTTAAGTCCTAGGTGAGTGTCTTAATTAGTTTTGAAAATGGTTAATGATTCATGATTTGGATTCTATTTGAAAAAAACCAAAATAGGGGTATTAAATTGATTATTTATTGGCTTCAAAAGTCATACCCCTAAGTACCAGATCATTTAATTTTAATAAACTTCCAAATTTTAATAATTTAGAAATTTATTAACTTATCTTTTTTTAATGAGGAAAGTGAAATTGGTTTCTACCACTTAACCCCTTGTGTTTCAAGCATCAAATAAATTGATTAAGATCAGAGGTGAGATTGATTTCTACCAATTAACCCCTTGTGTTTCAAGCATCAAAAAAATTGATTAAGATCAGACGTTACCCATTCCCCTCCTTGAATTAAGCCTAAATGTTAATTAAGGCAAAATTTTCAAAATTCACATTTGCCCCTAAGGCTCTAACACCTCATAATTTGTCAAATTCAATTCAAATAACTTTGAAATTTTTATCCTACCTCATTCATGGGTCAATTGAGACATCAAAGGAGAAAATGTGACTTTTCGAAATTTAATTTAATTTATATAATTATTTTAATGCAAAAATAAGATTTTTCAATGAAAATTCCTAACTGGACCAAGGTAAATTCTAATCCCTTGAAATTTTTACTGGAGTAGACCTACAGTAGAAAAGCATTTGAACAAAATTTCATATTTTCTTAAACCTTTGTGATTTATTGGAATTATTTTAAATTCTCGGCTATTTAATAAAAATAAAGTATTTAAGGTGGTCAAAATTAACTTTTGTATTTTTGAAAAATTACTCTAAGGTCATAGAACTCAAAGGAGCAAATTTTGTATTTTTTTTATTTTTCTTTGATTTATTGGAATTATTTTAGTGAAAACTNATAAATTCTAATCCCTTGAAATTTTTACTGGAGTAGGCCTACAGTAGAAAAGCATTTGAACAAAATTTCATATTTTTTTAATCCTTTGTGATTTATTGGAATTATTTTAAATTCTGGGCTATTTAATAAAAATAAAATATTTTAGGTGGTCAAAATTAACTTTTGTATTTTTGAAAAATTGCTCTAAGGTCAGAGAACTCAAAGGAGCAAATTTTGTATTTTTTGATTTTTCTTTGATTTATTGGAATTATTTTAGTGAAAACTCATTTTTTAGTTTTTTTTAAAGAAATTATTTTTAAGCTTTAAAATTAAATATCTTTATTTAGAAAATCAGGAAAAATATTCTAATTATTCCTAAGTGATTAGGAGCCAATTTAGAGCATTTTCATGAATTTTATTATTTTTGTGTTTTTTATGAATTTTTTTATTATTCAAATATTTAAAATAGGCTAAAAATCAAGCATTTATTTTAAATATAATTTTATTTTTATAAAATATCCCTGATCAGAGAGAACTCAAAAAACTAAGTTTCATAATTTTTTGAGTTATATTTTGATTTTTAAAAATCATTCAAATGCCAAAAGTGGTATTTATCTTTAAAAATCAATTTAAGTTGTCAAATGAACTCAAAATATTTTAAATTTTTTATGATGAGTTCTCTGAATCATAAACCACAGTGGAGATAAAAAGTCAAGTCATTTAAATGTATATATTTTCCAAAATTATCTTAGTGATTTAGTGTTTGTAAAATTTAAGTGCTTTTTAAATGACTTCACCCATGAAATTATTTCCAAAGGCTTATCTAGTCATGCTAGACCTTCTAAAATTTTCTTAGGATTTTCTAATCAATATGCTAATTTTCATGATTATTTGAAAGAAATAATGTGGAATAACTTGAAAAATATAGATCTCTTTATAGGAACCTTCTCTAACTTTGGAAAAATCAGAGAATGTTTCCCCTAACAGACGTTGCAACATGTCAAAGTTTCAAGCCAAGATGATATATCAATATGCAAGGAGAATCAAATGATTCAAAACAGTGTTTAATTAATTAAAAATAACATATGCATAACATGGTCTTGAAATTTATTCCACATTGTTCTCCTTTGTTCACCGAGCAAGTGGTATTTTTATTTTATTTTTGTGATTTTTCTACACAAAGTTATGGATTTTCTAAGTTAAGGGCATTTAAATAATTTAAAAAGCCCTATTTATCTATTTAAACAGCGTGTGTTGACTAGATCCTAGGCAGCTCCGAAGGCATGCGAAAAGCCCTATTTATCTATTAGAACCGAGCATGCCACCTCATCCTTCGACGGCTCCGAAGACATGCGTGGTGCGCTCTGGTTGGATGCCGCCGTCCACGTAGCTTGCTGACTCGGCCCGCTGTTTATGTTCCAAAGTGTTGTCCGGCTCGACCTTGGCCATCCATGTGATACACGCGCGACCGGACGGCTCCCCGTCATCGTCCCCGATAGAATGATCCCGTGACCATCCACACTAAAACCTTAAGATCTCAGCCTATAATCAACCAAATCACTTTGGGTTTGATCCTATGGACTTGTCTACATGAGACGAACACATCCATACGGTTAATGTACCATGAAATCAAGCCTAAGTAGATGGAGAATCAAAATAAGCTTGGGAGGAGGAGAAGTTTTATACTTTGCTCTGAGAAGGGAAGCTTCGATCAGAGGTGCTCGGCACGTTCATTGGGGTCCAAGGAGGCTATCTCTGAGAAGGGAGGCTTCAATCAAATATGTTCGGCACATTCGTTGGGGTCCAAGCAGGCTAGGGATTGAGTCCCTGGTATTGGTGTAATGCCTAGGTATGGATTCGACCAGGCTCGATTTCAGGTTTTGGTTTAGAGCTATGGTGGAGGCTATCTCAGAGGGTAATTTGTTGGGGCTTTATCTTCTCTTACTGTTGTGAAGGTGTAGGCACAAGCAATTGAAGCTTGGAGGAATGTTGAGGGGTATTAGGTTCTGTCCTGGTTTCCAGCAAGGTTTCAAGCTTGAAATTGAGCTCCAGCAATGGGAAATGGTGGGGGAAAATGGTTGGAATGCACTAATGGGATCTTAGGGAAGCTATGTGTGAAGTTTGGAGAGCCCTCTCTAGGAAAATTTCAGCACACCTCCCATGGCCTTGGGAGGTGAGTTTTTTATAAAAATGGTCATGGGGTGGCTCGCAGGGCATAAGTTTGGGTGAATTGTGGTGCTTAGGTGGAGGGCAGAGGAGCTCTTAAGTTTGATTTGGATGAGTTGGTCTCTACGTTTGATTTGGGTGAGGCGCCTTGGGAGTGGCTCTCGGTTTTGGGCTTTTCCGGCTACTAGGCTGGCCAGTCGGCCAGAGGGAAGTGNAATATAAGGCTTCACCTATGGCAATTGATGGTTTATTTTGGTGTATAGGAATGTTATAAAGATTTTGCAACATTAATTGGGGCTAATTGACTAGGCTATGGGTTCAATTTGGTGAGATTAATAAAGATTTTACAACATTAATTGAGGCCAATTAACTAGGCTATGGGTTCAATTTGGTGAGATTAGGTCATATGGGTGAAAATTGGGTTTAACCCCAAATCAAAATTGGGCTCAAATCATGGACCAATGAGCTTGGATTTGGTTTAATTTGGTCATAAAAAAAGTTAATTTGAGTTTGGGATTGTAATTGGGGTCAATTGAGATCAAATTGATGGACATTTGAGTTGACATAAAAAGTGAATTTGAGTTTAGTATTGGAATTGAGGTGAAATTTATGGACATTTGAATTGGATTTGGGGAAATTTGGGTCTTTAAAGGAAAATTTGGGGATTTTTTATAAAGATGGTCAAATTGGCCAAATTGGGTCATTTGGTAGTTAAGAGAAATGAAATTGCAAAAATTTTGGATTTATTGGGATTTTCGGGGATTTTTTTGAATTTTTGGGATTTTGAGCCATGGAGGGGTATTTTGGTAATTTAGGGGTGTTTTAGGTATAGAAGGCCAACATGGGTATTTTGGTAGAGTTGAGGTACCAATCTTCACCAACAAGCCATGGACCAATGGAAACCCCATTTTGGGTCCTCTACATAAAGGTCTTAGCTAAACCTAGCCCTAGGGCTAGTAGGTTTAGGGAACCATCTGCATGAGTATCCCAAAAGATCAAGGGCTCTAGGCTAGAAATTTGAGTTCAGGGTTGTGAGTGAATGTGGGTGTATATAAGTGTAGTGAGTGTAGTGAATGCCTTAGCTCCAAACACAACACCAAGGGTTAACCTTAAGGTCCAGCAATCCTAAGGGTGAATCATCTTGAGTTTCCCCCCTAGTGACCCCACCTACTAAGTATTTAGAGGTTGAGACCAACATGTGGAACTTCAAGTTGACTAGAGGAGAGGGTAGAATTTCTAATGGTGAGGGTTCCATGTCTAGTTTTATAGTCAACAAAAAAAGTCCTATGGCTAGACCCTAGGCTATGAAAGAGGAAAAACTAAACCTCAACCCAAAATGGTCAACAGGGGAGTCGTTTGATCATGCGTGTATCAAATGGACAGAGGAGATCGAGCCGGACGATGCTTCAGGACATAAATGGTGGGTGGAGTCAGCAGCTACGTGGACGGCAGCGTCCAACCAAAGCGCGCCCCTCGTGCCTTCGGAGCAGTCGTAGGTTGAGGTGGCACGCGCGGTTTAAAAAGAAAAATAGGGCTTTTTCTATTTTTTTAATACCCCTAACTTAGAAAATCTATAAATTTGTGTAAAAAAATTATAAAAATAAAATAAAAATACCGTTNAGCGTGTATCAAATGGACGGAGGAGATCGAGCCGGACGATGCTTCAGGACATAAATGGTGGGTGGAGTCAGCAGCTATGTGGACGGCAACGTCCAACCAAAGCGCACCACTCGTGCCTTCGGAGCAGTCGTAGTTTAAGGTGGCACGCGCGGTTTAAATAGAAAAATAGGGCTTTTTCTATTTATTTAATACCCCTAACTTAGAAAATCTATAAATTTGTGTAAAAAAATTATAAAAATAAAATAAAAATACCGTTTTACTTAGTGAACAGAGGAGAACAATGTGGAATAAATTTCAAGTCCATTTCATGCATATAATATGTTTAATTAATTAAACACTGTTTGAGATCATTTAATTCTCCATGCATATTGATACATGACCTTGGCTNCATCCATAAAATATGTTTAATTAATTAAACACTGTTTGAGATCATTTAATTCTCCATGCATATTGATACATGACCTTGGCTTGAAATTTTGCCATGTTGTAGCCTCTGTCAAGGGAAACACCTCTGATTTTTCCAAAGTCAGAGGAGGTTCCTATGCAGAGATCCATATTTTTTAAGATCTTGTGCATTATTTCCTTAAAATAATCATGGAAATTAGTATATGGATTAGAAAATTCTAAGAAAATTTTGGAAGGTCCACTATGACTAAAGGAGATTTTGGAAATAATTCCATGGGTCAAGTCATTTAAAATGCACTTAAATTTTAGAAACACTAAATCACTAACATNCTTTTTTTAAGATCTTGCGCATTATTTTCTTAAAATAATCATGGAAATCAGTATATTATTTAGAAAATTCTAAGAAAATTTTAGAAGGTCCACTATGACTAAAGGAGCTTTTGGAAATAATTCCATGGGTCAAGTCATTTAAAATGCACTTAAATTTTACAAACCATAATTAATTTTGGAAAATATAAACATTTAAATAACTTGATTTTTGATCTCCGATGTGGTTTATGATCCACTGAACTCATTATAAAAAGTTCAAAATATTTTGAGTTTATTTGATAACTTAAGTTGATTTTTAAAGATAAATATCACTTTTGACA
>JXCR01144318.1:21331-53736 GCA_002079205.1 Phalaenopsis hybrid cultivar
TAGGGTTATCCTCCTAAGGGATGAGCAAGTCAGTATACTGGAGAAAAGAATAAAAGAGATGACTGCAGCTATGACCGTCATGGCCACCATTTAGGGGCAATCACAAGCACCAAGATTGGCTTCTCTAGAGATTAATCAGCCAGAAATCATACACATCACATATGAAAGAATAGATGCTACTTCGGTAGAACAAGATAAATAACCAAAGAAAGATTCTCCATCAGGTGCCATGCCAGAAAAGGAATTCAAGAAATGGTTGAACAAGTGCAGGATGCCTTAGCCAAATCCAAGGGCAGTGCATCAATTTTAAAGGGTAAACCTTACCCGAAAGAGTTTGATGTTGTGCCTTTCCCTAAGGGTTTTGTGATCCCAAGCTTCAAGATATTTGATGGGACTGGAAATCCTAAATAGCATATAACACATTTTCGAGTCGGTTGTGGCAACACAAGGAATAATGTGGCTCTACTCTGCCAGCAATTTGTCAGCAGCTTGTCAGGGATTGCTTTCGACTGGTATGCTGACTTGCCCAACGGGTTAGTTAAAACTTTTTTTGATTTGGAACAGTTATTTGTGAAAAGATTTGTCAGAGCACAGCATCATGTGTCTATTGGAGAGCTCGTGATGGAGAAGCAAATACCCAACGAAACTTTGGTAGACTATATTTTGAGGTGGAGAAACCTTAGCATGAAATGTGAACCTCAGCTAGAGGGACATCAAGAGATTGAGATTCTTCTCAAAAGAATTCATGGGCCAGTAGCTTTCATGCTTAAGGGACTCACCATCAAATCCTTCGAGAAGCTACTTAGCAAAGCAGCAGTCTTCAAGAAGAAATGAAGCACACTGAGCCACATGGAAAGGCTAAGGTGACAAAACTGTTCGAAAAGAAATCAGGAGTAGTCGCAACTGTTGATAAAGAAAAGCAGCTGATAAAGATATATGCAGAAGAACATTGTCAGTTTTTATCACAGTACTCTCAGAAACAGAACAGTCAATCCAACCAATGGCCGCCTCAGGAGGGATCACCTCGAACAACGGGTAAAAGAATATCCCTGTTAGAGGGACAAAATGTTGTGTATTCCTTCAATGATGAAGTTATACCTAAAATATTCAAAAGCTTGATGAAGAAATCAGAATTCAAACTACCTGATCCAAAGAAACCCAAAGAGATGGATAAGAAGAATGTACCAAATTATTGCCCATACCACCGGTTGCTTGGGCACACTATAGACAAGTGTTTCGTCTTTAAGGACTGACTTGAGAAGAACCTCAAGGAAGAGAATATAACAATCCCGGAGGAGTATTTCAGAGAGCCTGAAAAAGTTTCCATAAACATGATTTCAACTGAGCCAATCTCCCCAATTGATCCGTACGCTGGAGTAGATGGATGGAGTACAACTTGGGATGAATTCAAGAGGGTCCTTAATCGAATACAGGATTCATCAAAACAAGGTTCTACAAATACCAAAGAAGAATGGAATGAGTTATGGAGCAGATCGTCCAAGAAGATATTAAACAAGATACAATCTGAATCAAATAAGCCTCTATTCAGAGTCCGCAACATATCAAACCCGAGATGAAGGTTTCACAAGAGGATCCATCATCGTCAAGGATACAACAACAACAACAACAACAAAGCCTTAATCCCACTACGTGGGGTCGGCTACATGAATCCTTTTTNAGTAAAATTGTTGGGAATGTTGGGCCTTTAACCCATTTATTCTAAAAAGAATTGGTGCAGATGTCTGTCCCTGGTTGGCCCGGGTGGCCCTTTGGTCGACTATTGGTCGGCGGGTTGTCTTCAGCCGATCAGATTCATGATGCCTTATAACTTTTAGTCTGTTACATGGNGGCCTTTAACCCATTTATTCTTAAAAGAATTGGTGCAGATGTCTGTCCCTGGTTGGCCCGGGTGGCCCTTTGGTTGACTATTGGTCGGCGGGTTGTCTTCAGCCGATCAGATTCATGATGCCTTATAACTTTTAGTCTGTTACATGGATCGTTAGATTGTCTCGAGATTCATGCAAACATTTTTGGGTGTACATCCTCATTATAAAACCTATATCTTATCATACCCATGGGATGAATGCTTTACTCCCAAGCTTAGAAGTATTAAGCTCACAAGGATAAGAAATACCTAGTAGTGTTAAAAATATTTATATGGTTGTGCATCATGAGTATCGGCCGCAATATGATCACAATTATTCAATCATTTTCTTAAGGTTGTATTTACATGTAAATAATGAATTGCTTTACAAGTTACGATTGTCTTATGAAATTTCTAGTAAAGAGTGACTCTTCTTATCCAACTCTAAACTAACTTTATTTATTTAGTAATNATGCATCCTCATTATAAAACCTTTATCTTATCATACCCATGGGATGAATGCTTTACTCCCAAGCTTATAAGTATTAAGCTCACAAAGATAAGAAATACCTAGTAGTGTTAAAAAATTTTATATGGTTGTGCACCATGAGTATAGGCCGCAATATGATCGCAATTATTCAATCATTTTTTTAAGGTTGTATTTACATGTAAATAACGAATTGCCTTACAAGTTACAAATTTCTTATGAAATTTCTAGTAAAGAGTGACTCTTCTTATCCAACTCTAAACTAACTTTATTTATTTAGTAATTTTTATAGTTAATTAAATTATAATTAATTTCTTTCTTCCTTATTTTCCTCATGACTTCTTAAATTTTGATATGATGCTATTTGTGATCTTCAATGAATAATATGAAAATCAGTTTTTGATGTAACATTTTGCTGCAAAAGTTTAAGAGAAAATTATTTCAAGAATCATCTCTTATTCACTAGTCTAATTTATCGAGCCAACATCAATAAGTTGCCAAGTACAAACCATCCGAAGAATGTTCTTCTTTATCTGTAAACTTCAACAAGTTTGCTTGGCGATGCGGCCTAGATTGTTTCGTAATGTCAGATCAACCCTACCAGAATAGATCCAGTTCGCTTCAATGTTGAATGAACCGAGAGAAACTATCACAAAAGCCGACAATTGTTCTCTGTCTCCTCTTAACATTGTTTGTAAGTGCGTTGCACGCACCTAATATTTTTTAATCTTCTATATAAGGAAAGATTATTTTTTTCCCTATGTTCATAATTCTGAAAAAACTTATTCCTTCAAAAAGTAGGGTTTCAGATGCCATTGAATTCCACAGCATATGTAAAGTTAATATGTGATTATAGCTGCATCATTATGTCCCCCAAACAAAGATCAAATGCTAGCTTGGAACCCGGAATATAACAATGAGATGTTTATAGCTACAATGATGACTGTAAGAATAAAAACACAGGCTGTTGTAGGAATTATTCTTGCTTTTTTTTTGGCTTTATTCCCTCACTAGAATAGAGAGAGAAAGAGAAAGAGAAAGATAGAGATAGAGAGAGAATGAGCTCTGAAGAAGTTGCTGAAAAAGCAGTGAGATGAGGACCATGAGATAGATTATTAAAGTGAAACGTGGCCATGGCGCTCATTTTCACATGGAAAAGAGCCACCTTGTACAATATGAAATTGAATCAGATACTCTCTCTCTCTCTCTCTTCCTTCCCACCACCTTCTGAAAGCAAACCAAGCAAGCTCTTTGCTTTCTGCTTTGCCCTTCTCCTTCTTCTTTCTTTCTTTATTTTTCTTTTCTGGAAGGAGATTAGATCGTGTTAATTGCTGAATTATGAGGATAAAACAAGCACTTTTGCTGATGTGATAAAAATGCGGCCTTTGGGTGGTGGATAGCAGAGTTAGTTAAAAAAATGTCTGGAAGTACAGTGATGCAGTCTTCCATGGAGAGCATTGATGAGGTTAATCAGTTCTCGAAATGTACAATCTATGAACATAATAATCATAATAGTAATGGAAGAAGAATCTATGAGGAATCAGCATTTTTATACAGATTGGAGAGGAATTTTTGGATGAATAGATTAAAAAAAATGGCTCTTTTAATCATTGTTTTGATGTATTTTACTCTTTATTGTTGATAATAACACCTAGAAAATGTTATACTAAAAATAATGTGATATGGCATATTATTTATAATTTTATGTGAAAATGGCAAATTCAGTAATTAATTATGAGTGATAATTTTATTATTTTTATTAATTAAATTTGATTTTGAAAATTAAAATCTTCATTTTTGAGGAATATTAAAGCCATTTTGTAAATTTTAAATTCTACATAATTTTTTTTTACTTATGTTCATTAGCATGACAAAATCTAGAATTAAAAATCCTTTTTGGAATCGCCATTTTCTAAAATGTGTTTTTTAATTTCAAGAAATGAAATGAACACTAATCGTAGTTTTTCTCAATGATTGGTAGGTATTTTTAAAAATAAGAAATATTTCTACTTGTTGAATCTAAATTTAGGCACAACTAAAGCTTAGAACGGTTGAACCATAGAAGAGAGAGAGAGAGAGAGAGAGAGAGGAGTGTGAAGTGACTTGCCCTTGTAGAACAAAATGAGATGTTTTCGGGCTCTTGTAACCTTTTTAATTATAAGTTTTATTACATGAAAAAACCTCTCTATTTATATGAGAGGGAATGTAATGAATGAAAATTACATTTCTAATCATACTTTATGGATGATTGTACATGTTATTCTAGGAATTATACCCTTGGTTCCAAGGCCTCACATTCCTTTGGCTCGGTTGAATGGGCTGAAGAGGCGATCGAGATGATTAGTGTTGTCGATCGATTTTGTGGATGGGGACTATCTGTCAGTTGATCCTTCAGGTAAGGGCAGTCTGCTATACAACTAAAGGTAGTCGGCGAGATTGATATGGTCTGTTGATGTTAGTCGATTGGATGCATTAGGTTGGTCTTCAATCATGAATTCCTGTTGGCTGAGAAAACATAAGCCCTGAGAAGATTTGGGTGTGTATCATTGAGTTGGTTCAAAAGATATGTGCCCGACGTAAGCTGATCGGTTCTTCCGAGTCGTTAGGTCACTTTCTAGTTGGCCCACATTGCCATGATATTCTTTCTTGAGTTGTTGGATTGCCTCGAAATTCTTGCTGACAAGTTTTTTTTGTGTAACCACTTATGAAAAAGGAAGGCATCTTTCTCTTTGTAATTCAATCGGTGATGATACTTATTAATATGGAAAGTTTGGGGGTATTAACATGTGTCAATTTTACATGATATTATCTGTATTTTGTGTGACTTGGTTGGTTTTGGCTTGGTTGTGTTAGATTATTCACCCCTACCTTCAACATACCTTTTTTTCCTAGATCATTGGACCTCCTCAGGATTTTTATAGGCGTCTTTTTGATATACATATTTTATTTCTGCTATTCTTCAACTTTTTGAAAGTGGCATTATGATAAGAATATGAGAATTAAATGTAAAAGTAGATTTTATTTATTTTTTAATTAATGACTCAATAATTGAACTCCCTTAATTTTCACATTTCCATTTCTTATTAATAGAACATTAAAACTCCTTACTCATGCCTAATTTTCTCGGTGATCTCTTTTTTGAGTTGGTTGTTTTTCATAGCTTTCATGCCATGATGGAAAAGATGAAGAAACCTCATAGAATGTTTCAAAGAAGTGGACCTAATCCTCTTGTTTTTGTAAAGCCAAAAGGTCAGAATCACCCAGAGGGTAAAAGAAGAGGAAGCTTTCCATGAAGAAATTTTCGCTTCCACTACCAAATCAATTAGGGTAATCTGACTATATCCCTGGTTGAACATAGAGAAAAACACAAATGATTGACTTAAAGCTTGATTTGGCCCACCATCTCCTTTCATTGTTCAAGGACTCCCAACTGGTTAGGTTGTTAGGGTGACTTCTGGACAACTTGTCAGCGCTTACTGATGAGCCTACAAGGTTGCTTACAATATTTGATTTGCTTCGGTTTCTAGGTATGAGGGGTCTTCAATTATAACTTTTGAGACCTGATTATCGTTTCCACTTCTTAGCTTAATGACTTTCACATGCTCATTTTGTTTATCTTTGGGATTCACTTCAGTATTACTTGATAGAATTCTCTAAAGTATATGTTGAGTAAGTTCACTATCTGTCCTAGCTGATTTTTAATATTTCTTATTACTACAACCTAAATCCACAATTGATTATTCATTTGCACCACAACATTTTCCAAGGAAAATGCTATAAAATTGCCTCAAGACGTGTTGCATGCTCCATGAAATGACACTTCGATGAATAAATTTTATGTAGGACCAAATTTCACGTGTGAAAACCTTAACGCAAAAAATTATTCATGTAAAAATGGTATCAAATCATTGTGAAACTAATTGCACGCTTTTAATATGTAATAATGAGTATGATGTAACATAATTAATATAGCTTTGAGCACTACAATGGCTTGGGGTAACTGCTATGATAATTTTGAGGTCTATTTAAATTAAGTTGAATTTTGGTGCATTTTTAAGTTATAATTTAGGTTTATTAAATTAGATTTATATTTTAATTAGTTTTGTTTTATTATTTTTTTAATATAGAATAGAAATTGATTTTATTTAAATTTAATTTAATTTTTAGCTCAAATGAAACCCACCCAAATCCTAGTTGATTTGAGCTCAATATATTCAGCTAAAGGTGGAACAAATATGAAGTCAATAGTCATGCCTTATATTCAAGTTCTTGAAAAGGGGTCTAACTAAAAGTTCCTTGTAGGAGCATATTGCTGATGCTAAGGAGAATGTTGTAGTGGATTTGTGTTTATATGCCTTTTTTAGTGTCTTTATGTGTTTGATTTAGTCAGTGTGCTAGTTTTTATGGCTCTTTATGCGGCTCTTCACACATATGCTAAGCTAATAATGACATCATGAAAAGTTAAGGAATAATAAAAAACATTTAATTTAAAAAAAAAGATAGCTAAAATATGTTTTCAAAAAATATTTATATGTATTATCACTTTTTTAAAATTTGTATTAAAATTTTCCATTGAATAAAAAATTTTGTCATTATAAAAATTAAATTGCATATTTTTTAGGTTTTGTTTTAATATAAGCAATTTTTATATCATGCTTTATAAGTAAAATTTATTGTCTTGTCTCAAACATATTTAAACTACATTCAAATTTTTTTTTTTAATACAAAGTTGCACTCTTGCCCGAAGTATACTAAAACAAAGATCAAATCCTATTTTAGCTTGGTTCAAATAAAATTTGAGAATGGTTCAAAGTAGGTCAGAATTTTCTTCAAATTTAATTTAAATTACATTCGAATTGTTGTTATTTATGGCCAAATTTTTGTAAGAATTCAAATGTAAAACAACATGATATTTTGGTTTGATATAAACATTTAATTATATAATGGTCTTTGGTCTAATGGTTGCTAAAAAGTTAGGATTTCGTAATCTTATTATGGAAATGGATTCTCTGGTCCTTTGGAAGTGTTGCAGTGAAATAAAGTGGTGCATTGGAGCATTATGCTGCAAATAAAGAGAATTCAAGCTTTAACAGAGAATATGAATGTTATTTGGGCGCATGTTCGTAGAGAATGCAATTTGGTTGCTCACTGGGCTGCAAAGGCTGGGTATACTCTTTCGAATGCTAAACTTCTCTTTATATTTCCTGATAATTTATTGGCTTTAGTCATTAAGGACCTTTCTTGATTTGGTTTCTGGTTGTTTCGGGGTGTGGTGTGAGTTGTATTTTTTTTATTTTTTGGGATATAGGAACCCTTTTTCTTTTATTCAAGTGAGTTGTATAGTGCTTAGGTTGGGTTTCTTATCCCTTTTTTTTTTGTAATTTTTTTCTAGTGGTAATAAAATGGAGCCTTTGTGCTCTTTAATAAAAAATAATAAGCATTTAATTATATTTTCTTTAAAAAAAAAAATAGCAGTCATATTTTTCTAATTTTGCATATGATTTGACATATTTGGTCAAATTTTACCTTTTATGGGGCAAGAGAATTGTGAGCTGTCCTCACTATTAATTACTCTCATAAACATGGACTAATGCTCAGTTCAAAAATCATATCCAATAGTAGTGTGTATAGAAATATTAATTTATAGCCAAAAAGATAACTTTTATCAGCATTTCCACACAAAACCTCTTCTAAANTATTAGAGTATCCAGAGGATTGCTGCCGCATTACCATCACTTCATGAACATGGTGAGGAGGACAAGAAGTTCACTCCTATCACTCGCGTTAGCGCAGTTTTCAGAAGGCTTGCTACCAAAGAAGGATGTTCGGTTAGCGAGTTACTTAAACGAGTGGGAGATGTAATTTCCCCTTGCATGAAAAAGGAAATTTTGAAAGGCATTAAATCCGTCAGACAATCCCGTAAGACAATTGGAGCACCGCCTACACGCATCACCATTTGGTTCAGTTTGGGGAACAGAGTTAATATCGCAGTAATTACTACTGATCATACCACCACCAGGACAACAGGTCGTCAACCAGTTAAGTCAAGACTGGGTCTAAAGATCCTACCCGTCATTCCTGCAATCCCAGAGATAAAGACAAAGCGATTACCTGACACTGTAGTCGGTCTACACCATGGAGACCATACCTTCCCTCGACATACCGATGTCTATACTAAGACATCCCATCCTGAGACATCATTGTCAAAGAAGAAGAGGGTATGGGTACTCAAAGTAGCTGCACCGATATAGTTCAGTGAGCCTGCAGGACAGGAAGTAAAACCAGTGCCTGAAATATCTGACATCATCACGAAAATAGCCAGCAAGATGGAGGAACAAGTAGAGGATATCCACCAAGGTCCTCTAGATCATAAAGCAATCAAGGAATCAATCATTGAGGAGAAAGTTGAAAAACTCAGGATGGAAATTTTTGAGTTAGCTCGAGAGCACAAAGTTTTCGTCGGTAGTGACAATGAAGAGTTTGATTACAATGATTACCTGGAGGAGGATTTCATGGATGTCCATGTGATTAAAACCAGAGCTACCACATCTGCGCGCGAGGCTAAACCTCACACCGAAGAGAATGCTGTAGATGCGCTGCATAGGGTTATCCTCCTAAGGGATGAGCAAGTCAGTATACTGGAGAAAAGAATAAAAGAGATGACTGCAGCTATGACCGTCATGGCCACCATTTAGGGGCAATCACAAGCACCAAGATTGGCTTCTCCAGAGATTTATCGTAGAAATCATACACATCACAGATGAAAGAAGAGAGGCTACTTTGGCAGAAAAAGATAAATAACCAAAGAAAGATTCTCCATCAGGTGCCATGCCAGAAAAGGAATTCAAGAAATGGCTGAACAAGTGCAGGATGCCTTAGCCAGATCCAAGGGCAGTGCATCAATTTTGAAGGGTAGACCTTACCCGAAAGAGTTTGATGTTGTGCCTTTCCCCAAGGGTTTTGTGACCCCAAACTTCAAGATATTTGATGGGACTGGAAATCCTAAATAGCATATAACACATTTTCGAGTCGGTTGTGGCAACACAAGGAATAATGTTGCTCTACTCTTCCAGCAATTTGTCAACAGCTTGTCAGGGATTGCTTTCGACTGGTATGCTGACAAGCCCAACAGGTCAGTTAAAGCATTTTTTAAGTTGGAACAGTTATTTGTGAAAAGATTTCTCAGAGCACAGCATCATGTGTCTATTGGAGAGCTCATGGTGGAGAAGCAAAGACCCAGCGAAACTTTTGCAGACTATATTTTGAGGTGGAGAAACCTTAACATGAAATGTGAACCTCAGCTACAGGGACATCAAGAGATTGAGATTCTTCTCAAAAGCATTCATGGGCCAGTAGCTTTCATGCTTAAGGGACTCACCATCAAATCCTTCGAGAATCACTTAGCAAAGCAGCAGTCTTCAAGAAGAAATGAAGCACACTGAGCCACATGGAAAGGCTAAGGTGACAAAACTGTTCAAAAAGAAATCAGGAGTTGTTGCAACTGTCGATAAAGAAAAGCAGCTGATAAAGATATATGCAGAAGAACATTGTCAGTCTTTGTCACAGTACTCTCAGAAACAGAGCAGTCAATCCAACCAATGGCCGCCTCAGGAGGGATCACCTCGAACAGCGGGTAAAAGAATATCCCTGTTAGAGGGACAAAATGTTGTGTATTCCTTCAACGATGAAGTTATACCTAAAATATTCAAAAGCCTGATGAAGAAACTAGAATTCAAACTACCTGATCCAAAGAAAAAAGAGGTGGATAAGAAGAATGTACCAAATTATTGCCCATACCACCGGTTGCTTGGGCACACTATAGACAAGTGTTTCGTCTTTAAGGACTGGCTCAAGAAGAACCTCAAGGAAGAGAATATAACAATCCCGAAGGAGTATTTGAGAGAGCCTGAAAAAGGTTCCATAAACATGATTTCAACTGAGCCAATCTCCCCAATTGATCCGTATGCTGGAGTAGATGGATGGAGTACAACTTGGAATGAATTCAAGAGGGTCCTTAATCGAATACAGGATTCATCAAAAAAAGCTTCTACAAATACCAAAGAAGAATGGAATGAGTTATGGAGCAGATCGTCCAAGAAGATATTAAACAAGATACAATCTGCATCAAATAAGCCTCTATTCAGAGTCCGCAACATATCGAACCTGAGATGAAGGTTTCACAAGAAGATCCATCATCGTCAAGGATAAAGAACAAAAAAAAGAAAAGCATCACTGCCAAGATTGATAGCATGGGGTGTAGGATAGGGGCTGCCTCTACTAGATTAGTTGTCTCGGATTCAGGGAAGAAAATGCTCAAACCCTGGACTCTGTATGATTATCTTTTTGTCCCTCCGAGGCCTTATGAATATAATCATTGTGATTTCAGCTACATTTTGACTATTTCTAATGATAACGTAACTGATTATGACTAATCTAGCTGCGATCCTGATTCCCCAAAGGATCCTCAAATCGTACTCGAATCTGATGAACTTGTTGTCAAGTTCAAAGAAGACATCAATAATACCGCTTACGATAGCACCGATAACGAGGAGCTAGTTCTCTAGCATCATGGTACATCGCTTGCCATCAACTTAGATCTTTCCGAATGAAAGGAAAATACATCAAAAGATTTTACAAAGATATCTCAAGAAGAAGAAATCATGGAAGTTAACTTAAGAAATCGAAAAGTGTTACCACCAAGAACAGCTCCAACAGACAAAGGAAAATAGATAATGACTCGAGAAGAGATACCCCCACCTCCACCAGTGGAAGAACCATATAATCAAGATAAAATTGGAGGATCATGCAAAGTAGACTACACCGTGCTAGCTCATCTTAGGAAGTTGCCGACCCGACTAAGCATCTACGATGCTCTGATCCTATCAAAGGAGAAGAGAGAATCTCTGGTTACAGCTTTTCTTGATCCAGAAATTTGCTTAGCTCAGTTGGCTAGCACACCCTCAGAAGAAGTTTGCTCATTGAGAGAACAGTCAGGGGTAACCTTCACAAATGAAAACTTGCTGCTCGGTACCGCTGACCACAACCATTCGCTCTACATCTCCGTCAACAATGACAGATTTGTGTTATATAGAGTTTTAGTGGATCCTGGAGCATCTCTTAACTTGATGAGCCTACGGACATTGACCTATTTGGATATTGAAGCTCAAGAGCTCACGACCGATAAAATAATGTTAAGAGGATTCAATCAAAAGGGAGAAACAGCCCTTGGATCAATTACATTACTTATGAAGGTTGGAGAACTCGTAACAACTGCTAAATTTCATATCATCAACACCGAGACATCTTTTAACGCTCTATTGGGTCGACCATGGATTCATGAGCACAATATGGTTCCATCATCTCTACNTGGTGTAGAGTGTAGTAATCGAATATTTAACACACCTAGGGATGGTCGAGGCTCATCTAATAGCCTCCAACCATTCATATATATATATATATATATAAGTATGTTTGTATGTCCATACGCGCGCGCTCTGAATTAATAACGAGCCGCAACAGATATAGAATGAGTTGACTAAAAAAATTAATTAACTCACCACTAAAAAGTGCAATTGTATGTATCACTATATATCAATGGTTAAACCATTATCAAAGAGTATTCTTTTAGAAGCACTTATGTTGTTAAGTACAACAACAACAACAAAAAAAATTCTTGAGTTGTATTAGCACTTTCAATAAATGTTAAAGATTCCATTATAGCAACCACTAAAATTTCTATATCTTTTTGTAATATAATACAAATGAATTTATGTAAGTGATTCATCCCAATCTCGTCTACTAAAGTTTTACATAGGCTCTCATGGCACTAATTTCCTACTTTAGGATTGTATTTTCTTGCCCCTCTAAATTCTAAAACTTCTGCATGTGAGCCTCTTAATTATGTGCTTCATTCAAGTTTCAGCCCTNACGATCCTGATTCCCAAAAGGATCCTCAAATCATACTCGAATCTAATGAACTTGTTGTCAAGTTCAAAGAAGACATCAATAATACCGCTTACGATAGCACCGATAACGAGGAGCTAGTTCTCTAGCATCATGTTACATCACTTGCCATCAACTTAGATCTTTCCGAATGAAAGGAAAAGACATCAAAAGATTTTACAATGATATCTCAAGAAGAAGAAAACATGGAATTTAACTTAAGAAATCAAAAAGTGTTACCACCAAGAACAGCTCCAACAGACAAAGGAAAACAGATAATGACTCGAGAAGAGATACCCCCACCTCCACAAGTGGAAGAACCATATAATCAAGATAAAATCGGAGGATCATGCAAAGTAGACTACACCGTGCTAGCTCATCCTAGGAAGTTGCCAGCCCGACTAAGCATCTACGACGCTCTGATCCTATCAAAGGAGAAGAGAAAGTCTCTGGGTACAGCTTTTCTTGATCCAGAAATTTGCTTAGCTCAGTTGGCTAGCACACCCTCAGAAGAAGTTTGCTCATTGAGAGAACAGTCAGGGGTAACCTTCACAGATGAAAACTTGCTGCTCGGTACCGCTGACCACAACCGTTCGCTCTACATCTCCATCAACAATGACAGATTTGTGTTATATAGAGTTTTAGTGGATCCTAGAGCATCTCTTAACTTGATGAGCCTACGGACATTGACCTATTTGGATATTGAAGCTCAAGAGCTCACGGCCGATAAAATAATGTTAAGAGGATTCATTCAAAAGGGAGAAAGGGCCCTTGGATCAATTACATTACTTATGAAGGTTGGAGAACTCGTAACAACCGCTAAATTTCATGACGCCGAGACCTCTTTTAACGCTCTATTGGGTCGACAATGGATTCATGAGCACAATATGGTTCCAAACTCCGAGACCTCTTTTAACGCTCTATTGCGTCGACCATGGATTCATGAGCACAATATGGTTCCATCATCTCTACACCAGTGCATCAAATATCACAAAGATGGTCAAGAAAATTACATCAAGGGAGACCTACAACCATTTTCAGTGCATGAAGTTGGTATCCATGAAGATGTAGCCTACTATGTGCCTCTGACCTACAACCCTTTTCAGTGCACAAAGTTGGAATCCACGAAGATGCTGCCTACTGCGCGCCTTCAAAGAAGACTGACTTCTCGAGCGAGATTTTTACAAACAAAGATGAAAATTCAGAAGAATCACAAAAAGGAGGCCATACAACTCTGATTCAACAACCTTTTACCACTCCCTTACAACGAGTTGGTGGAGGTTCTTCTTGACACACCCGAGGTCGTGGTCTGGGACGCAGACAAGGAAAGATCAATTTAATTGTTGAATTAACTAGGCCAACCATCAACATTGGTGATGAAGAAACTTTTGAAGATGAAATAATGATGACAAAACAGAAAAGACCTCAGTATGAGATATCCTTAGAAGATACAGAGAAGAATGAATATGAAACAATGTCTGATCGGATAAATCACTATGTGAATACAATGACCCTTACTCTAATTCTCTCACAAAAGGTCAAGAGTTTATAGGTCAAGGAAGTTCGTAGTGTTGGTTCAAAACTGATTAAATTTTTCTGTGCTTCTACCTCTACTGAGCTTGAAAAACATGTAAATTTGGATGTTGACTCTAATGAATTAATGGAAATGCCTTTTGTTTACTTCTCGCCTTGTGTTCAAAAGTTAATTCAACAGGGACACTTACCAAAACAACTATCTTTTGGTTACTTCTCGCCTTGTGTTCAAAAGTTAATTCAACAGGGACACTTACCAAAACAGTTACTTCTCACCTTGTGTTCAAAAGTTAATTCAACAGGGACACTTACCAAAAAAAAATGTCAAAAGATAAATTTCAACTTTTTGAAAAACTATGGAATGCTAAAAGTCAAACTCCCAATTTGAAAGAAGGTCTCGGATTTGATACAGTTGGACCAGTTGATGATTCTGAATTTTGCATGGTTGTTACTATTGAGTCAAGAAGAGGATTTCCTCGATGTAGAGGATGACTCTACTGATCAACCAATAGAAGATGCTTGGCCAGAATTTTAGGAGGAAATTAAATATACTGTCGATGAATTGAAAGAGATTAACCTCGGAACTGTCGAACGACCCCGACCTACGTTTATAAGTTTTCTACTTGATGATCAAGTATCTGCAGAATTGGTCAAACTATTAACATAATTCAAAGATTGCTTTTCATGGAGCTATAGTGAAATGTCAGGACTGTCAGCAGAAGTTGTAGTCCATAAACTTGGGGTGGACAAGAATATAACCCCAGTAAAACATGCTCCCAGGAGAATGTGCCTTGAAATAGAATAACAAGTCATCGCCGAAGTGAAAATATTGATAGACACCAACTTTGTTAAAGATGAGCAATACCCCACGTGGTTAGCTAATATTGTACTTGTTAAGAAGAAAAATGGACAGATCCGTGTTTGTGTTGATTTCAAAGATTTTAACAAGGCATGTCCAAAAGATGAGTTTCCACTACCCATACTAGAGATGATGGTGGATATTGCTTCAACACATGAAATTTTCTCCTTCATTGACGGATCGTCAGGATATAACCAAATCAAGATGGCTCCCGAGATGTAACACTTACAGCTTTCAGAACACCAATTGGAATTTTTTGCTACACAGTGATGTCGTTCGGCCTAAAGAATGACGGAGCAACATATCAGCGTGCAATGACGATGATTTTTGACGACCTCATTCACAATGAAGTAGAATGCTACGTGGATGATTTGGTCATCAAAAGTGAATGGAAATTAGACCATTTGTATGATTTGAGGATAGTGTTTGAACGGTTACGACGATATGACCTTAAAATGAATCCCTTAAAGTGTGCCTTCGACGTTACTTCCGAGAAATTTCTAGGATTCGTTGTCCATCATCGGGGAATCGAGATCGACTCGGATAAGATTAAAGCTATCTTGGAAATGCCTTTCCCTAAAATCTTGAAACAGCTACGTTCCTTCCAAAGGAAGTTGGCATATCTGAGACGCTTTATTTCTAACCTCTCGGACGTTAATTTATTTGGGAAGAGAAATGCCAGCAAGCCTTTGAGGATGTCAAACAATATTTAATGACACCTCCTATCTTAGCAGCCCCTATCCCAAGGAAACCTCTGATACTTTATACCGCGGCCTTAGATGACTCTCTTGTAGCCTTCTTAGCCCAAGTTAATAAGGAGGGTAAGGAAAACGCGCTCTACTACTTGAGTCGTCGTCTAATACCGACGAATATAAGGTATCCACCTATTGAGAAGCATTGTCTGGCGTTAATTTTTGACGCTCAAAAGCTTAGACATTACATCCTTTCTCATAAGATTACCCTAATTTTGAAAGTTATCCATTGCAATATCTGATGACCCGACCAACACTCTCCAGACGTTTAGAAGAATGGTCAATGATCTTATTGCAATTTGATATAACTTTTGTTTCCCTCCATGCTATCAAGGGTCAGATACTAGTATACTTTGTTGCTGCACACCCACTGCCAGCTGGGTCCTCTCTCAACGACGAGTTACCAGAAGAGCAAATACTACAAATGGAATTTTCTGGTGCGGAGCGCTGGGAAATGTATTTCGATGGTGTTTTGTCAGCCAGGAAAGACAAAGGATCAGACACAGTTATATCAGGTAAAGCAGGGATCAGTTTGATCTTTATCACGCCAGATAAGAGTATGATGAGGTTCTCATACCACCTGATAGAGTCGTGCACTAACAATGAAGCAGAATATGAAGCTTTAACAACCGGATTGGAATTGGCAATCTTAATGGATATAATAAACATTGTCATTTATGGTGACTCTCAACTTGTCTTCCAGCAAGTCGTCGGACAATACAGAATTTTGAAACATAGATTAGCAGAATACCATCAATACACGATGGAACTCCTGGAGCGGATTCTCGATGTGACTTTCTACCGGATTCCTAGGGGAGATAATGCCCATGCCGATGCTTTAGCTAAACTCGCTAAGGAAATGACATGTCCCCTAGAGGATTCCATCAAAGTCATGGTGCATGGAAGATGAATCTTGTCTCAAAAAGACTTTGAAACTCTACACAAGCTTGGAAAAGAAGAAATAAAAAATACAGTTGTGGAAATCAACAAATATTGGCGCAAGCCATTAATAGAATATTTGTAAACTAGAAAACTGCCATAAGACAAGTCTGAGGCGTACACATCACAAGAAGGGAGATGTCGTACGCCCTGGTGGGTAATGTTCTCTACAGAAGATCGTTAGGCCAAATGTAGTTACGGTGTTTGAGCAGAGACAAGGCACAAAATATTGTGAAAGAGGTACATGTCGGATTGTATGGCGCTCACCACTCAGGGCTGAAAATGAAAATGAAAATCATAAGACTCGGGTATTATTGGCCAGCAATGATGTTTTATTGCATGGATACAGCCAGAAGATGTCACCATTGCCAAGTGCATGGGGTGCTCTTACACCAGCCTTCGAATGTGCTACACCTAACTGTTGCCTCGTGGTCGTTCGAGTGTTGGGGCACGGACATAATAGGTCTGATAGACCCTCCATCTTCCAAGGGACACAGTTTTATGCTTGCCGCTATAGATTACTTCTCAAAATGGGCAGAAGCAGTATCGTTACGTAAGGTTACAACACAGTACATCCTTTAATTTTTCAAAAGCCAAATCGTCTATCGTTTCGGAGTACCGCGAAGAATAATCTCTGATAATGGGATAGCTTTCAAAAGTACAAAGATCAATAATTTTGTCAGAATACATGGGATAGATTGGAGATACTCTACAATTTACTATCCCAGAGCAAATTCTCTGGCTAAAGCTTTCAACAAGACACTGGTACAAATTTTGAAGAAAACACTGGATGAAAACAAAAAGTATTGGCACAACAAACTATTAGAAGCCTTAAGGGCCTATCAGATGGCTTTTAGGACTCCCACTCAATAAGCACCGTATGCGCTCATATATGGGGCCGAGGCTGTGCTACCTCTAGAAATCTAGACACCATCTCTCAGAGTCGTTGTTGCCAACCAACTCACGACGGAAGAAAGCACAAAACTCAGACTTGAAGAATTGGAGAGTCTTGAGGGAAAACGACTAGAATCACAACAACAATTGGAGCTCTACCAGGCGAAGATGGTATAAGCCCATGACAAATTGGTCTGCCCAAGGACATTCAAAGTTGGTGACCTCATGCTTGTGCTTAAAAGACATATTCTTGCATGCCGCAAAATAGGTGGAAAATTTGAGCCAACTTGGGAGGGATCATTTTTCATTGAGAAGGTCTATATAGGAGGAGCCTACCAGTTAGTGGACTTCCGGGGTGAAAGACCCACGTTACCGATAAATGGACGATACCTGAAAACCTATTACGCAACCTGATGCTACTCAATGCCGCTTGCAGCTGCTTTCTTTGAAACTTTGAAAATTTGATTATTTTAGGGTTATCTTTGTGGCCAAATGTCTATGNTAAAATGAGCAGAAGTAGTATCGTTACGTAAGGTTACAACACAGTACATCCTTCAATTTTTCAAAAGCCAAATCGTCTATTGTTTTGTAGTACCGCGAAGAATAATCTCTGATAATGGGATAGCTTTCAAAAGTACAAAGATCAATAATTTTGTCAGAATACATGGTATAGATTGGAGATACTCTACAATTTACTATCCAAGAGCAAATTCTCTGGCTAAAGCTTTCAATAAGACACTGGTACAGATTTTGAAGAGAACACTGGATGAAAAAAAAAAGCATTGGCACAACAAACTATTAGAAGCCTTAAGGGCCTATCAGATGGCTTTCAGGACTCCCACTCAGTATGCACCGTATGTGCACGTATATGGGGCCGAGGCTGTGCTACCTCTAGAAATCTAGACACCATCTCTCAGAGTCGTCGTTGCCAACCAACTCACGATGGAAGAAAGCACAAAACTCAGACTTGAAGAACTGGAGAGTCTCGAGGGAAAACGACCAGAATCACAACAACAATTGGAGCTCTACCAGATGAAGATGGTATAAGCCCAAGACAAATTGGTCTGCCCAAGGACATTCAAAGTTGGTGACCTCATGCTTGTGCTCAAAAGACATATTCTTGCATGCTGCAAAATAGGTGGAAAATTTGAGCCAACTTGGGAGGGTTAATTTTTCATTGAGAAGGTCTATATAGGAGGAGCCTACCAGTTAGTGGACTTCCGGGGTGAAAGACCCACGTTACTGATAAATGGACGATACCTGAAAACCTATTACGCAACCAGATGCTACTCAATGCCTCTTGCAGCTGCTTTCTTTGAAACTTTGAAAATTTGATTATTTTAGGGTTATCTTTGTGGCCAAATGTCTATGATCGAGTCCAAATTTTGTATTTAACCTCATTATAATGAAAATTTTGAGAAAATTTTTGAACTTCACACGTTCTCTTTTCTACCTTTGGATTTAAAAATTTCCCACTAAATTAAATGAAACTCACACAAAAAATGAATAATCCTCTTCACTAAAACAAACTAAAATTTACTTTAATAATTACTTCTTTTGTTCTTGTTTATGCCAAGCTTTAGCCCACTGACATTTTTTTCTGTCGTCTGCAGAAAAAATGTTAGGAAAGAGGCTGATCAATGCCTTCCAGGACGGCTAGAACCTTGAACTGAATGAAGAGATGGCACCGCAAAGNTCTGTCTTCTGCAGAAAAATGTCAGGAAAGAGGCTGATCAATGCCTTCCAGGACGGCTAGAACCTTGAACTGAATGAAGAGATGGCGTCGCAAAGAGGTGTCATAGATTTAAAAGTGGATTACAATGAGGTTGATATGGACTACGAGGGTCCTCTAATGGACGTAGTCAGCAGTAAAGAGAAGGAGGGATTGCCTTCACTATTGAGGGTAACCACTCACAGCAATGCGTCGCACAAAGGTAAAAAACATGATAGCGGAACAAGATCCGATGGAGGGGCTCAGCCGTCTGCCCTCCATGGTAGCTACTCAAGCAAGGGACCTGTTAGCCGCCTGTAATGAACGATTACTGAATACTCTACTCCGCAGCATGCAGCGCAGAAATGCTAGCCGAAATAAACAGAGTCTTTCTGCGACAGAAAAACAAACGCTAGAGAGACGTGAGCAGTTTTCTTACCCCCATTCGTGAGGGACATATTTATGACCCAGATCTGAGAGAAACTTCTGTGGGCCTGCCCACTACATATGAAGAGTCAGGATTTGTAATAGAATCAGATGTGCTCCTAGTTCCAGATATCTTATGCAGGGGTTGCCCAATATGCAACGTTGAGGTACCAGTCGGGACATCAGTCAAGGGCGCATTTGTAGAATGCCTGGATTGCAACGTTCTGCATCTACAACATTTCAGTACATTATAGGAATACACTTCAAGCACCAACGAGTCTCAGACTCAAAACTTCATGATGAATAAACCATATGTCCCACTAAGGACGGATCAGCATGCACCATGGAGGCTGAATCTCATGTTCCGGATCAACCAGCACCAGTTTGGGTTCCTGCCAAGGCCCAAAGGAAAGAACACCCGTGACAGCTGCCAACTCTTGGTGGTAGAATACTACAAGATAAGCAGAGTAAATAAAAGAGAATTCGAGTTCCATGAAGAGGTTCAGGGAAAGNAAGATGCTTTATTTCTAACCTCTCGGGCGTTAATTTATTTGGGAAGAGAAATGCCAGCAGGCCTTTGAGGATGTCAAACAATATTTAATGACACCTCCTATCTTAGCAGCCCCTATCCTAGGGAAACCTCTAATACTTTATACCGCGGCCTTAGATGACTCTATTGTAGCCTTCTTAACCCAAGTTAATGAGGAGGGTAAGGAAAATGTTCTCTACTACTTGAGTCATCGTCTAATACCGACGAATATAAGGTATCCACCTATTGAGAAGCATTGTCTGGCGTTAATTTTTGACGCTCAAAAGCTTAGACATTACATCCTTTCTCATAAGATTACCCTAATTTTGAAAGTTAATCCATTGCAATATCTGAAGACCCAACCAACACTCTCCAGACGTTTTGAAGAATGGTCAATGATCTTATTGCAATTTGATATAACTTTTAATTCCCTCCATGCTATCAAGGGACAGATACTAGTATACTTTTTTGTTGCACACCCACTGCCAGCTGGGTCCTCTCTCAACGACGAGTTACCAGAAGAGCAAATACTACAAATGGAATTTTCTGATGCGGAGCGCTGGGAAATGTACTTCAATGGTGTTTTGTCAGCCAGGAAAGACAAAGGATCAGACACAGTTATATCAAGTAAAGCAGGGATCGGTTTGATCTTTATCACGCCAGATAAGGGTATGATGAGGTTCTCATACCACCTGATAGAGTCGTGCACTAAAAATGAAGCAGAATATGAAGCTTTAATCATCGGATTGGAATTGGAAATCTCAATGGATATAATAAACATTGTCATTTATGGTGACTCTCAACTTGTCATTCAGCAAGTCGCTGGACAATACAAAATTTTGAAACCAAGATTAGCAGAATACCATCAGTACACGATGGAACTCCTGGAGCAGATTCTCGATGTGACTTTCTACCGGATTCCTAGGGGAGATAATGCCCATGCCGATGTTTTAGCTAAACTCGCTAAGGAAATGACATGTCCCCTAGAGGATTCCATCGAAGTCACGGTGCAAGGAAGATGAATCTTCTCTCAAAAAGACTTTGAAACTCTACACAAGCTTGAAAAAGAAGAGATAAAAAATACAGTTGTGGAAATCAACAAATATTGGCGCAAGCCATTAATAGAATATTTGTAAAATGGAAAACTGCCATAAGACAAGTCTGAGGCGCACACATCACAAGAAGGGCTATGTCGTATGCCCTGGTGGGTAATGTTCTCTACAGAAGATTGTTAGGCCAAATGTAGTTACGGTGTTTGAGCAGAGACAAGGCACAAAATATTGTCAAAGAGGTACATGTCGGATTGTGTGGCGCTCACCACTCAAGGCTGAAAATGAAAATGAAAATCAAAAGACTCGGGTATTATTGGCCAGCAATGATGTTCGATTGCATGGATACAGCCAGAAGATGTCACCATTGCCAAGTGCATGGGGTGCTCTTACACCAGCCTTCGAATGTGCTACACCTAACTGTTGCCTCGTGGTCGTTCGAGTGTTGGGGCACGGACATAATAGGTCTGATAGACCCTCCATCTTCCAAGGGACACAGTTTTATGCTTGCCGCTATAGATTACTTCTTAAAATGAGCAGAAGTAGTATCGTTACGTAAGGTTACAACACAGTACATCCTTCAATTTTTCAAAAGCCAAATCGTCTATTGTTTTGTAGTACCGCGAAGAATAATCTCTGATAATGGGATAGCTTTCAAAAGTACAAAGATCAATAATTTTGTCAGAATACATGGTATAGATTGGAGATACTCTACAATTTACTATCCAAGAGCAAATTCTCTGGCTAAAGCTTTCAATAAGACACTGGTACAGATTTTGAAGAGAACACTGGATGAAAAAAAAAAGCATTGGCACAACAAACTATTAGAAGCCTTAAGGGCCTATCAGATGGCTTTCAGGACTCCCACTCAGTATGCACCGTATGTGCACGTATATGGGGCCGAGGCTGTGCTACCTCTAGAAATCTAGACACCATCTCTCAGAGTCGTCGTTGCCAACCAACTCACGATGGAAGAAAGCACAAAACTCAGACTTGAAGAACTGGAGAGTCTCGAGGGAAAACGACCAGAATCACAACAACAATTGGAGCTCTACCAGATGAAGATGGTATAAGCCCAAGACAAATTGGTCTGCCCAAGGACATTCAAAGTTGGTGACCTCATGCTTGTGCTCAAAAGACATATTCTTGCATGCTGCAAAATAGGTGGAAAATTTGAGCCAACTTGGGAGGGTTAATTTTTCATTGAGAAGGTCTATATAGGAGGAGCCTACCAGTTAGTGGACTTCCGGGGTGAAAGACCCACGTTACTGATAAATGGACGATACCTGAAAACCTATTACGCAACCAGATGCTACTCAATGCCTCTTGCAGCTGCTTTCTTTGAAACTTTGAAAATTTGATTATTTTAGGGTTATCTTTGTGGCCAAATGTCTATGATCGAGTCCAAATTTTGTATTTAACCTCATTATAATGAAAATTTTGAGAAAATTTTTGAACTTCACACGTTCTCTTTTCTACTTTCAAATTTAAATACCCCACTAAATTAAATGAAACTCACACAAAAAATGAATAATCCTCTTCACTAAAACAAACTAAAATTTACTTTAATAATTACTTCTTTTGTTCTTGTTTATGCCAAGCTTTAGCCCACTGACATTTTTTTTCTGTCTTCTGCAGAAAAATGTCAGGAAAGAGGCTGATCAATGCCTTCCAGGACGGCTAGAACCTTGAACTGAATGAAGAGATGGCGTCGCAAAGAGGTGTCATAGATTTAAAAGTGGATTACAATGAGGTTGATATGGACTACGAGGGTCCTCTAATGGACGTAGTCAGCAGTAAAGAGAAGGAGGGACTGCCTTCACTGTTGAGGGTAACCACTCACAGCAATGCGTCGCACAAAGGTAAAAAACATGATAGCGGAACAAGATCCGATGGAGGGGCTCAGCCGTCTGCCCTCCATGGTAGCTACTCAAGCAAGGGACCTGTTAGCCGCCTGTAATGAACGATTACTGAATACTCTACTCCGCAGCATGCAGCGCAGAAATGCTAGCCGAAATAAACAGAGTCTTTCTGCGACAGAAAAACAAACGCTAGAGAGACGTGAGCAGTTTTCTTACCCCCATTCGTGAGGGACATATTTATGACCCAGATCTGAGAGAAACTTCTGTGGGCCTGCCCACTACATATGAAGAGTCAGGATTTGTAATAGAATCAGATGTGCTCCTAGTTCCAGATATCTTATGCAGGGGTTGCCCAATATGCAACGTTGAGGTACCAGTCGGGACATCAGTCAAGGGCGCATTTGTAGAATGCCTGGATTGCAACGTTCTGCATCTACAACATTTCAGTACATTATAGGAATACACTTCAAGCACCAACGAGTCTCAGACTCAAAACTTCATGATGAATAAACCATATGTCCCACTAAGGACGGATCAGCATGCACCATGGAGGCTGAATCTCATGTTCCGGATCAACCAGCACCAGTTTGGGTTCCTGCCAAGGCCCAAAGGAAAGAACACCCGTGACAGCTGCCAACTCTTGGTGGTAGAATACTACAAGATAAGCAGAGTAAATAAAAGAGAATTCGAGTTCCATGAAGAGGTTCAGGGAAAGTTCATTAATATATTGGAAGGCCTGGAGCTGTACACCAAGGTTTTCTCTTAGACTGATGAAAAGAGTATTCTGGACAACATCTTTGATTTAAGAGATAGAGATTGAGCGGGCCTTCTCATGGAGAGGACAATTCCAAGTCAAAGAAATGGATGAGGGGAAAGGGAAGAATCACCATCCAATGCAGCTATTATTATAACTTCATGAACGATAGATAGGGGAGTCCGCCTGGGATCCTTAGATAAGACCAAGTGGATCTGTTTCAACCAATGATAAAATGGATGATCAAGAGAATGGTCAAGTGGAATATTCTATCCGCTACTTGCATTCCCAGCAGTTGCATCATTAACATTTATGAAGAAGGTGACTGCATTCCCTCACACATTGATCATCATGATTTTGTGAGGCCTTTCTGCACGGTCCCGTTCATGAGTAAAAGCAATATTCTATTTGGAAAAGAAATTGATGTTGTTGGTCCTGGTGAATTCAGAGGAGCTGTGGAGATTCCATTGCCAGTTGGTTCAGTTTTGGTCCTGAAGGGCAATGGTGCAGACATTGCCAAGCACTACATTCCAAGAGTACGACGCCGTAGGGTGTCTGTAACCTTTCATAGAATGGACGACAGTAAAATACCGTAGAGATTCCAGAAGGACCCAGAATTGGAGGAGTTATTTTCATATGAGCTGTGAGAAGGTTGTACCTCTAAGTACATGCGAAGAGAACTCTTATCCTGGAGCATGACTTAGAAGGTATGCTTTATCAGGAGCTCAACATACCTAGTACAGAGGGTTCACTTTCTTTCTTTTAATAGTATGACATGTATCTGCTTTTATTCAATCTACATTGTACTCATAGCATGAGATGATTCTCAATGTATTTTGATAGGGATTACATGATGTACCTTTTGAGGCATCAGCCCATGTCTGATTTAGGACATCCCTTTTTAGAGCAAATTAATGGAAATTTCTCTCAAATTGTGCCTTTCTTAGTTGCCTTTTTGTGCGAGGGAGGAAAGGCACGAACTACGCGTTGGTTCAAAATTTCAATGAATAAAGAATGAAATAACAAATCTTCAACAATAAATAAAACATAAATGAAAAATAATCATCAACAAATAAACAATAAAACAAATTTCTTTTAAAAATCAACCATTTAAAAATAAAACTTTAAGAACATTTTTTTTAAAAAAAAATTAAATGTGATAAAAACAACAAGAAAATAAAACAAATTTGTTGAGTGGATGCTTCCGTTTTTAAAATTTTCTACTCTTTGTGCACGTAGTACAACCATCGTTATCTACACTAACTCAGAGACACATCCCCGCAGAATTTCACATTCTGCACAAAAACTCACAAAGATTTACAAACCTCCTTCAACAAGATCAACCTTTTTTACATGATACATTCCTGTAAATTCAATGCTACTAACTCTCTTTTGAGAATTAACCTACATTTCAATTCTCAATTCCGAATCAGTCCTACATTTCTGATTAATTACATTTGAGGTCGGTCCTTTCATTTCGACACACTCTTTTGAGAATTGACCTGCATTTCAATTCTCATTTCCGAATCAATTCTACATTTCTGATTCATTACATTCGAGGTCAGTCCTTACATTCCGACACACTCTTTTGAGAATTGACCTACATTTCAATTCTCACTTCCGAATCAGTCCTGCATTTCTGATTCATTACATTCGAGGTTGGTCCTTACATTCTGACACTCTCTTTTGAGAATTGACCTACATTTCAATTCTCATTTCCAAATCAGCCTGAAATTTCTGATTCATTACATTCGAGGTCGGTCCTTACATTCCGACACTCAGTTTTGAGAATTGATATGCATTTTAATTCTCAGTCCTACATTTATGATTCATTACATTTGAGGTAGGTCCTTACTTTCCGACACTATCTTTTTAGAATTGACATACATTTAAATTCTCATTTTTGAATCAGTCCTTCATTTGTGATTCAATACATTTGAGGTCGGTCCTTACATTCTGACACTCTCTTTTGAGAATTGACATACATTCAATTCTCAGTCCTACATTTTTTATTCATTACATTCGAGGTCGGTCCTTACATTTCGACACTCTCTTTTGAGAATTGACCTACATTTTAATTCTCATTTCCAAATCAGTCCTACATTTCTGATTCATTACATTTGAGGTCGGTCCTTACAATTCGACTTTGGAATCAGTCCTACATTTCTGATTCATTACATTCCGACACTCTCTTTTGAGAATTGACCTACATTTCAATTCTCATTTCCGAATAAGCCCTATATTTCAGATTCATTACATTCGAGGTCGATCCTTACATTCTAACACTCTCTTTTGAGAATTGACCTACATTTCAATTTTCATTTCTGAATCAACCCTACATTTATGATTCATTACAATTGAGGTAGGTCCTTACATTTTGATGCTCTCTTTTGAAATTTGATATACATTTCAATTCTTAGTCCTACATATCTGATTCATTACATTCGAGGTTGGTCCTTACATTTCGACTCTCTCTCTCTCTCTCTTTTTGAATTGATATCTGAATTTCAATTCCCACTTACATACTGACTCCCATCCTTCAAAAATCTTTGAAATTTCATAACTCAAAGTCCACTCTCCAATCCTCAATGAGAGTCCCTACTTCTCGACTTGATCAAACACTCATATGCTAATTCCCTAGCAGAAACAAATCACACACACAACTCTACACGTACTTCCGGGTCTATTGACTTAGAAGTTTCTATTTGTTTTTATTGATCTCATCGGTCAACGCCAATACGCGCGGTGTGCTTGCCCAGCACACCCCACCTATTGGGGGTCCATTTNAGTCAAAAGATAAATTTCAACTTTTTGAAAAACTATGGAATGCTAAAAGTCAAACTCCCAATTTGAAAGAAGGTCTCGGATTTGGTACAGTTGGACCAGTTGATGATTCTGAATTTTGCATGGTTGTTACTTTGAGTCAAGAAGAGGATTTCCTCAATGTAGAGGATGACTCTACTGATCAACAAATAGAAGATGCTCCGCTAGAATTTAAGGAGGAAATTAAATATATTGTTGATGAATTGAAAGAGATTAACCTCGGAACTGTGGAACGACCCCGACCTACGTTTATAAGTTTTCTACTTGATGATGAAGTACCTGCAGAATTGGTCAAACTATTAACATAATTCAAAGATTGCTTTTCATGGAGCTATAGTGAAATGTCAGGACTGTCAGCAGAAGTTGTAGTCCATAAGCTTGGGGTGGACAAGAATATAACCCGAGTAAAACATGCTCCCAGGAGAATGTGCCATGAAATAGAATAACAAGTCATCGCCGAAGTGAAAATATTGATAGACACCAACTTTGTTAAAGATGAGCAATACCCCACGTGGTTAGCCAATATTGTACTTGTTAAGAAGAAAAATGGACAGATCCGTGTTTGTGTTGATTTCAGAGATTTTAACAAGGCATGTCCAAAAGATGAGTTTCCACTACCCATACTAGAGATGATGGTGGATATTGCTTCAACACATGAAATTTTCTCCTTCATTGACGAATTGTCGGGATATAACCAAATCAAGATGGCGCCCGAGATGTAGCACTTACAGCTTTCAAAACACCAATTGGAATTTTTTGCTACATAGTGATGTCGTTCGGCCTAAAGAATGACGGAGCAACATATCAGCGTGCAATGACGATGATTTTTTACGACCTCATTCACAATGAAGTAGAATGCTACGTAGATGATTTGGTCATCAAAAGTAAATGGAAATTAGACCATTTGTATGATTTGAGGATCGTGTTTGAACGGTTACGATGATATGACCTTAAAATGAATCCCTTAAAGTGTGCCTTCGACGTTACTTCCGAGAAATTTCTAGGATTTGTTGTCCATCATCGGGGAATTGAGATCGACTCGGATAAGATTAAAGCTATCTTGGAAATGCCTTTCCCTAAAATCTTGAAACAGCTACGTTCCTTCCAAAGGAAGTTGGCATATCTAAGATGCTTTATTTCTAACCTCTCGGGCGTTAATTTATTTGGGAAGAGAAATGCCAGCAGGCCTTTGAGGATGTCAAACAATATTTAATGACACCTCCTATCTTAGCAGCCCCTATCCTAGGGAAACCTCTAATACTTTATACCGCGGCCTTAGATGACTCTATTGTAGCCTTCTTAACCCAAGTTAATGAGGAGGGTAAGGAAAATGTTCTCTACTACTTGAGTCATCGTCTAATACCGACGAATATAAGGTATCCACCTATTGAGAAGCATTGTCTGGCGTTAATTTTTGACGCTCAAAAGCTTAGACATTACATCCTTTCTCATAAGATTACCCTAATTTTGAAAGTTAATCCATTGCAATATCTGAAGACCCAACCAACACTCTCCAGACGTTTTGAAGAATGGTCAATGATCTTATTGCAATTTGATATAACTTTTAATTCCCTCCATGCTATCAAGGGACAGATACTAGTATACTTTTTTGTTGCACACCCACTGCCAGCTGGGTCCTCTCTCAACGACGAGTTACCAGAAGAGCAAATACTACAAATGGAATTTTCTGATGCGGAGCGCTGGGAAATGTACTTCAATGGTGTTTTGTCAGCCAGGAAAGACAAAGGATCAGACACAGTTATATCAAGTAAAGCAGGGATCGGTTTGATCTTTATCACGCCAGATAAGGGTATGATGAGGTTCTCATACCACCTGATAGAGTCGTGCACTAAAAATGAAGCAGAATATGAAGCTTTAATCATCGGATTGGAATTGGAAATCTCAATGGATATAATAAACATTGTCATTTATGGTGACTCTCAACTTGTCATTCAGCAAGTCGCTGGACAATACAAAATTTTGAAACCAAGATTAGCAGAATACCATCAGTACACGATGGAACTCCTGGAGCNAGAAAGGCTCAAAACCAAGGCCACCCTCATGGAGCTTCTCTTAAATCAAACCTAGAGGCCAGCTCATCCAAATCAAACTATGGAGCTCCTCTGCCCTCCACCTAAGCACCACATTGCACCTCCTAATTGGCCATGACAACCACCATAACCCATTTTTATAAAAGGCCACCTCCCACGGCCATAAGAAGAAGTGCTAAAATTTCCTTAGTGAGGCCTCTCCAAACTTCACACAGAGCTTCCCTAAGATCTCCTCAGTGCATTCCAACCGTTTTTTCTCACCAATTCCCATTATCAGAGCTCAATTTTGAGCTTGGAACCTTGCCGGAAACCAGGATAGAACCCAATACACCTCTACAGTCCACCTAAACTCAAATTAACTCTACCCACACCTTCAAAATAGTGAAAGAAGTCAAAGCCCCATAAAATCTCCCTTCCAAAGAGCCTCTACCATAGCTCTAGACCAACACCAAAATTCGGTCATGATCGAATTCATACCTATGCCTCACACCAAGATCAGAGACTCAATCCTTAGCCTCTTTGGATCATAAGGAATGTACCAAGACCATCGAAGCTTCACTTCTCAGAGCAAAGGTATAAAACCTCACCTCATCCCGAGCCTATCTCAATTCTCCATTTAATTAGGCTTAATTTAATTGCATGATTCCGTATGGATGTGTTCGTCTCACTTAGAAAAGTCCAAAAAACCAAACCCGAGGTGATTTAGTTGAGTCTAAGTTGAGATCTTAGGGTTTTAGTGTGGACAGTCATGGGATCATTTTATCGGGGATGATGATGGGGAGTCGTTTGATCAAGCGTGTATCAAATGGATGGAGGAGATCAAGCCGGACAACACTTCGGGACATAAATAGCGGGCGAATTAAGCAGCTACGTGGATGGCGGCGTCCAACCACGCATGCCTTCGGAGTTGTCGTAGGTTGAGGTGGCACACACGGTTTAAATAGAAACATAGGGCTTTTTTCTATTTATTTAATGCCCGTAACTTAGAAAATCCATAACTTTGTGTAAAAAAATCACAAAAATAAAATAAAAATACCCTCTTACTTAGTGAACAAAAAAGAATAATGTAGAATAAATTTCAAGTCCATTTGATCCATAAAATATGTTTAATTAATTAAACACTATTTGGGATCATTTAATTCTCCATGCATATTAAAACATCACCTTGGCTTGAAATTTTGGTATGTTGTAGCCTCTATCAAAGGAAACATCCTCTAATTTTTCCAAAGTCAGAGAAGGTTCCTGTACAGAGATCCATATTTTTCAAGATCTTGCGCATTATTTTTATAAAATAATCATGGAAATTATCATATTGATTAGAAAATTCTAAGAAAATTTTTGAAGGACCACTATGACTAGAGGAGCTTTTGGAAATAATTTCATGGGTCAAGTCATTTAAAATGCACTTATATTTTACAAACACTAAATCATTAAAATAATTAATTTTGAAAAATATAAACATTTAAATGACTTGATTTTTGATCTCCACTATGGTTTATGATCCAGAGAACTCATTATGAAAAGTTCAAAATATTTTGAGTTTATTTGATAACTTAAGTTGATTTTTAAAGATAATATCACTTTTGACACTTAAATGATTTTCTTTTTAAATCAAAATATAACTCAAAAAATTATGAAACTTAGTGAGCTGAGTTCACTATGATCAGAGATATTTTATAAAAAATAAAATAATATTTAGAATAAAAATTTGATCTTTAACCTATTTTAATTTTTTAAAATAATTAAAAATTGATAAAAAGCACAAAAAAAACAAAATTCATGAAAATGTTCTAAATTGCTTCCTAATCACTTAGGACTAATTAGAATATTTTTCCTGATTTTTAAATAAAGATATTGAATTTCAAAGCTTAAAAATATTTTTAAAGGCTAAAAATGATTTTTTCACTAAAATAATTTCAATAAATCAAATAAAAAAATTACAAAAATATGAAATTTGCTCCTTTAGGTTCTCTAACCTCACAGAGATTTTTCAAAAATGCAAAACTTAATTTTCAAAATGTAAAATATTTTATTTTTTTAAATAACCTAGAACTTAAAATAACTCTGATAAATCACAGAGAATTCAAAAAATTATGAAATTTGGTCCAAAAGGTTCTCTAGTCTAGGTGTACCTCCAGTAAAAATTTCAAAGGAGTAGAATTTACCTTGGTCAAGTTAGGAATTTTTTTTTGAAAAATCATATTTTTGTATGAAAATAATTATATAAAATAAATTAAATTCTGAAAAATCACTTTTTCTCTTATGATGTCTTAATTGACCCATGAATGAGGTAGGATAAAAGTTTCAAAGTCATTTGAATTGAATTTGACAAATTATGAAATGTTAGTGCCTTAGGGGCAAACGTGTAATTTTGGAAATTTAGCCTTAATTAACATTTAGGCATAAGTCAAGAAGCAAAATGGGTAACATGTGATCTTAAACAATTTATTTGATGCTTGGAACACAAGGGATTAATTGGTAGAAACCAATCTCACTTTCCTCATTAAAAAGATAAGTTAATAAATTCCTAAATCATTAAAAATTTGGAAGTTTATTAAAATTAAATGATCCTGGACTTAGGGGTATGAATTTTGAAGTCAATAATTAATCAATTTAATACCTCTACCTTGATTTTCAAATAAAATCCAAATCATGATTCTTGACCACTTAAAGCTTAACCTTTTCAAAACTAATTAAGACACTCACCTAGGACTTAAGGGCTCAACGGTNTCGTATATTGGTCTCAACCTCTAAATACTTAGTAGGTGGGGTCACTATGAGGGAAACTCAAGATGAGTCTCCTTTAGGACTGCTGGACCTTTGGGTTAACCCGGGGTGTTGATCTGGAGCAAAGGCACTCACTACANGAAGAAATGGATGAGGGGAAAGGGAAGAATCACCATCCAATGCGGCTATTGTTATAACTTCATGAACGATAGATAGGGAAGTCCGCCTGGGATCCTTAGATAAGACCAAGTGGATCTGTTTCCACCAATGATAAAATGGATGATCAAGAGAATGGTCAAGTGTAATATTCTATCCGCTACTTGCATTCCCAGCAGTTGCATCATTAACATTTATGAAGAAGGTGACTGCATTCCCNTGTCGCACAAAGGTAAAAACATGATAGCGGAACAAGATCCGATGGAGGGGCCTAGCCGTCTTCCCTCCATGGTAGCTACTCCAGCAAGGGACCTATTAGCTGCCCGTAATGAAAGATTACTGAATACTCTACTCCGCAGCATGCAGCGCAGAAATGCCAGCCGAAATAAACAGAGAGTCTTTCTGCGATAGAAAAACAAACGTTAGAGAGACGTGAGCAGTTTTCTTACCCCCATTCGTGAGGGACATATTTATGACCCAGATCTGAGAGAAACTTCTGCGGGCCTGCCCACTACAGATGAAGAGTCAGGATTTGTAATAGAATCAGATGCGCTCCTAGTTCCAGATATCTTATGCAGGGGTTGCCCAACATGCAACGTTGAGGTACCAGTCGGGACATCAGTGACGGGCGCATTTGTAGAATGCCTGGATTGCAACGTTCTGCATCTACAACATTTCAGTACATTATAGGAATACACTTCAAGCACCAACGAGTCTCAGACTCAAAACTTCATGATGAATAAACCATATGTCCCACTAAGGACGGATCAGCAAGCACCATGGAGCCCAAGATCATAAATCCCACTAGAGGTGAATCTCATGTTCCGGATCAACCAACACCAGTTTGGGTTCCTGCCGAGGCCCGAAGGAAAGAACACCCATGACAGCTGCCAACTCTTTGTGGTAGAATACTACAAGATAAGCAGAGTAAATAAAAGAGAATTCGAGTTCCATGAAGAGGTTCAGGGAAAGTTCATTAATATATTGGAAGGCCTGGAGCTGTACACCAAGGTTTTCTCTTAGACTGATGAAAAGAGTATTCTGGAC
>JXCR01144318.1:53851-94688 GCA_002079205.1 Phalaenopsis hybrid cultivar
CGTTCATGAGTAAAAGCAATATTCTATTTGGAAAAGAAATTGATGTTGTTGGTCCTGGTGAATTCAGAGGAGCTGTGGAGATTCCATTGCCAGTTGGTTCAGTTTTGGTCCTGAAGGGCAATGGTGCAGACATTGCCAAGCACTACATTCCAAGAGTACGACGCCGTAGGGTGTCTGTAACCTTTCATAGAATGGATGACAGTAAAATACCGTATAGATTCCAGAAGGACCCAGAATTGGAGGAGTTATTTCCATATGAGTTGTGAGAAGGTTGTACCTCTAAGTACAGGCGAAGAGAACTCTTATCCTGGAGCATGACTTAGAAGGTCTGCTTTATCAGGAGCTCAACATACCTAGTACAGAGGGTTCACTTTCTTTCTTTTAATAGTATGACATGTATCTGATTTTATTCAATCTACGCTGTACTCATAGCATGAGATGATTCTCAATGTATTTCGATAGGGATTACATGATGTACCTTTTGAGGCATCAGCCCATGTCTGATTTAGGACATCCCTTTTTAGAGCAAATTAATGGAAATTTCTCTCAAATTGTGCCTTTTTTAGTTGCCTTTTTGTGCGAGGGAGGAAAGGCACGAACTACGCCTTGGTTCAAAATTACAATGAATAGAGAATGAAACAACAAATCTTCAACAATAAATAAAACATAAATGAAAAATAATCATCAACAAATAAACAATAAAAAAATTTTCTTTTAAAAATCAACCATTTAAAAATAAAACTTTAAGAACATGTTTTTTTAAAAAAAATTAAATGTGATAAAAAAAAACTAGAAAATAAAACAAAGTTGTTGACTGGATGCTTGTGTTTTCAAAATTTTCTACTCTTTGTGCACGTAGTACAACCATCGTTATCTACACTAACTCTCTACACATCCCAGCAGAATTTCACATTTTGCACAAAAACTCACAATAATTTACAAACCTCCTTCAACAAGATCAACCTTTTTTACATGATACATTCCTGTAAATTCAATGCTACTAACTCTCTTTTGAGAATTGACCTATATTTCAATTCTCATTTCTGAATCAGTCCTACATTTCTGATTAATTACATTCGAGGTCGGTCCTTACATTTCGACACTCTCTTTTGAGAATTGACCTACATTTCAATTCTCATTTCCGAATCAATCCTACATTTCTGATTCATTACATTCGAGGTCAGTCCTTACATTCCGACACATTCTTCTGAAAATTGACCTACATTTCAATTCTCACTTCCGAATCAGTCCTACATTTCTGATTCATTACATTCGAGGTTGGTCCTTACATTCCGACACTCTCTTTTGAGAATTGACCTACATTTCAATTCTCATTTTTAAATCAGCCTGAAATTTCTGATTCATTACATTCGAGGTCGGTGCTTACATTCCGACACTCAATTTTGAGAATTGATATGCATTTTAATTCTCAGTCCTACATTTATGATTCATTACATTTGAGGTAGGTCCTTACTTTCCGACACTCTATTTTTAGAATTGACATACATTTAAATTCTCATTTTCGAATCAGTCCTTCATTTGTGATTCAATACATTTGAGGTCGGTCCTTACATTCTGACACTCTCTTTTGAGAATTGACATACATTCAATTCTCAGTCCTACATTTTTTATTCATTACATTCGAGGTTGGTCCTTACATTTCAACACTCTCTTTTGAGAATTGACCTACATTTTAATTCTCATTTCCAAATCAGTCCTACATTTCTGATTCATTACATTTGAGGTCGGTCCTTACATTTTGACACTCTCTTTTGAGAATTGACCTACATTTCAATTCTCACTTCGGAATCAGTCCTACATTTCTGATCATTACATTCCGACACTCTCTTTTGAGAATTGACCTACATTTCAATTCTCACTTCCGAATCAGTCTTACATTTCTGATTCATTACATTCTGACACTCTCTTTTGAGAATTGACCTACATTTCAATTCTCATTTCCGAATAAACCCTATATTTTTGATTCATTACATTCGAGGTCGATCCTTACATTCTGACACTCTCTTTTGAGAATTGACCTACATTTCAATTTTCATTTATGAATCAAACCTAGATTTATGATTCATTACATTTGAGGTCGGTCCTTACATTCTGACGCTCTCTTTTGAAATTTGATATACATTTCAACTCTTAGTCCTACATATCTGATTCATTACATTCGAGGTTGGTCCTTACATTTCGACTCTCTCTCTCTCTCTCTTTTTGAATTGATATCTGAATTTCAATTCCCACCTTGTGGTCAGCACTTACATACTGACTCGCATCCTTCAGAAATCTTTGAAATTTCATAACTCAAAGTCCACTCTCCAATCCCCAACGAGAGTCCCTACTTCTCGACTTAATCAAACACTCATATGCTAATTCCCTAGCAGAAACAAATCACACACACAACTCTACACGTACTTCCGGGTCTATTGACTTAGAATTTTGTATTGGTTTTTGTTGATCTCATCGGTCAACGCAAATACGCGCGGTGTGCTTGCCCAGCACACCCCACCTATTGGGGGTCCATTTGTTGACCTCACTTTTGTTTGAGGTTTAGTTTTTCCTCTTTAGTAGCCTAAGGTCTAGCCATATGACTCTCTTATTGAATATTCTTAGAAAACTAGAAAAGGTACCCTCACCACTAGAAATTCTAAACTCTTCTCTACTCAACTTGAAGTTTCGTATGTTGGTCTCAACCTCTAAATACTTTGTAGGTGGGGTCACTATGAGGGAAACTCAAGAAGAGTCTCCTTTAGGACTGCTGGACCTTTGGGTTAACCCGGGGTGTTGATCTGGAGCAAAGGCACTCACTACACTTATCTGCACTCAAAATCACTCACAACCCTAAACTCAAATTTCTAGCTTAGGACCCTTGATCTTTTGGGATACTCGTGTAGATGGCCCCCTAAACCTACAAGCCCTAGGGCTATGGTTTGGCTAAGACCACTATGTAGAGGACCCAAAATGGGGTTTCCATTTGCCCTAGGGCTATGGTTTAGCTAAGACCACTATGTAGAGGACCCAAAATGGGGTTTCCATTGTTCCATGGCTTATTGGTGATGATTGGTACCTCAACTCTACCAAAATACCTATCTTGGTCTTTTGCCCCTCTTAGGGCTATGGTTTGGCTAAGACCACTATGTAGAGGACCCAAAATGGGGTTTCCATTGGTCCATGGCAATGATGGTTGGTACCTCACCTTCGCCAAAATACCCATCTTGGCATTTTACCCCTAAAACACCCCCAAATTACCAAAATACCCCTCCATAATCCGAAATCCCAAAAATTTCAAAAATTCCCATAAAATCCCAATAAATCCCAAATATTCCCAATTTTATTTCTCTCAACTACTATATGACCCAATTTATCCAATTTAACTATATTTAACAAATATCCCCAAATTTGTCTTTTAGGGCCCAAATTCCCCAAATCCAACTCAANTTACACTCACAATCACTCACAACCCTAAACTCAAATTTCTAGCCTAGGACCCTTGATCTTTTGGGATACTCGTGTAGATGGCCCCCTAAACCTACAAGCCCTGGGGTTATGGTTTGGCTAAGACCACTATGTAGAGGACCCAAAATGGGGTTTCCATTGGTCCATGACTCAATGATGGTTGGTACCTCACCTTTGCCAAAATACCCATCTTGGCCTTTTACCCCTAAAACACCCCCAAATCACCAAATTACCCCTCCATAATCCGAAATCACAAAAATTTCAAAAATTCCCATAAAATCCCAATAAATCCCAAATATTCCCAATGTCATTTCTCTCAACTACCATATGACCCAATTTAGCCAATTTAACTATATTTAACAAATATCCCCAAATTTGTCTTTTAGGGCCCAAATTCCCCAAATCCAACTCAAATGTTTATCAATTTGATCTCAATTGACCCCAATTCCAATCCTAAACTCAAATTAACTTTTTATATGACCAAACTAAACCAAATATAAGCTCAATTGGTCCATGATTTGAGCCTAATTTTGATTTGGGTCAAAACCCCAATTTTGACCACATGACTTAATCTCAGCAAATTGAACCCATAACCTAGCCAATTGGCCCCAATTAATGTTAAAAAATATTTATAAAATTCCTACACATCAAAAACAACCATCAATTGGCCTTGTTGAAGCCTCATATCCATTTGATTTTGGCCTAAATCCAAAATTCCCAAATTTATCCCCAAATTTGCTAAGTCCCCAAATTTCACCCACTTGATTGCCTTAACCTCCAAATTGGCACCCAATTCATGTTGAAAACTCTTCATAGGGTCCCCATTGACTATTAACAATAATTAATTTGGACTTAGCCCAAGGCTAACTCAAGCTATACCCAAGCCTAGCCCAACATGACCAAATTGACTAAAATTCAAAATTCCCCCCTTCAATTGAGCTCAAAACCACTTCCATCCTTCACAAAAGTTATTCCGTATGATCGTCTACACCAAATGAACAGTTAATTGGGCTAATTGACATGGCTAGCCTAGACCCAACCCAAGACTTGGTCATTTGCACCCACTTGGACCCANGCCAAATATAAGCTCAATTGGTCCATGATTTGAGCCTAATTTTGATTTGGGCCAAAACCCCAATTTTGACCATATGACCTAATCTCAACAAATTGAACCCATAACCTAGTCAATTGGCCCCAATTAATGTTGAAAAATCTTTATAAAATTCCTACACATCAAAAACAACCATCAATTGGCCTTTTTGAAGCCTCATATCCCTTTGATTTTGGCCTAAATCCAAAATTCCCAAATTTAGCCCCAAATTTGCTAAGTCCCCAAATTTTATCTAACTTGATTGCCTTAACCTCCAAATTGGCACCCAATTCATGTTGAAAACTCTTCATAGGGTCCCCATTGACCATTCACAATAATTAATTTGGACTTAGCCCAAGGCTAACCCAAGCTACACCCAAGCCTAGCCCAACATGACCAAATTGACTAAAATTCAAAATTCCCCCCTTCACTTGAGCTCAAAACCACTTCCATCCTTCACAAAAGTTATTCCTTATGATCATCTACACCAAATGAACAATTAATTGGGCTAATTGACATGGCTAGCCTAGACCCAACCCAAGACTTGGTCATTTGCACCCACTTGGACCCANCAATTTATGTACAAAATTTAAGAGCATTGGTGGCTCTTTCGAATATATGATCTGAGAAAATTTTTGTGAGTTGTGGCTTTCTCTACTTCTAACTTGAAAAGGATTGTATGAAGATTATCTAGAAGCAATGTTGGCTCTTTTGAAAATATTTCCAGGAGAAATTGGTTTTGTGGTAATGTTAAAAACTTAGTTCTCATGTTATTTAAGTAATTGTATTTCCATTCCATTCTCTTCAAACATAAAAATGAATGCATGTGGAGAATTTAGGAGCAGTGTTGTTTCTTTTGAATATATATCCAAGAGAATTTAATTTNGAGCCAACCCGAGCCACTAACATCAGTTGCATTATCAATTACTACTCTTTTTCTCTGATAAACAATGAAACAGAGGGCAAAGATGAGACCAGCAGCAACAGCAAATGTAGCACCACCAATCACATGCAGTTTCTTACTGGAATAATCCTGCTGAAATCCTGATGCAGTTTTTTCTAACTCATTCTCAAGAATCTCCAACGGCTTCGGATTCAGTCCGGCGAGGTTCCCGCCTGCATCGCTTAATTTAAATATCTCCATTCCATTTAAAATTGCATCAAAAAACTCTGGTTTTGAATCAACAGAAGGGTGGAGCTCCACCAACAATTGCTCATCTTGGCTAACAAAAATTGCATAATCTTTATAAACAGGAACTGCCATAGAAGAAGCAAGAGCGATGACATCAACGTCTTTTTGTGCGGTCTGGTTATTCATAAATATATCAAAAACTCTCTGGTTCACTTTAGGAAGCTGGATTTCACAGAAATGGAGTCTCACCACATAAGTGAAATTGCTGTCGATTTGGAAAGACCATGAGAGGTTATATTGAATATTCAATTTAGGATCTGGTCCCATCTGTCTCGCAGTTCTGTACACATCCAATGGAGCTATGTATGCCGGTAAATTCATTGGGTATTGAATTTTGACACGCGGCCCTATGGCCGCCGTGACGCCAACCCCTGCTCCGGCGATATAAGGTGTATCATCATACCATGTGCGACCAAATCCTGTGTCATTGTTTGGAGGAATGAATTGTCCCCCTACATTCAGTCTGTACATTGTTTGTAAAGCAAATGCTTCAATGGTGACAGAGCTGTCACTGAAGCCAACCATGGCGGCGGATTCAGGGAACATGTCTGGCATTGAGATTAACTCGATGCCATTAATGAAAGCAAAGGGATTGTGATTACCAGCGGCTGGAGTAAAGGTGAGGGAGAGGAAATCATCATTAATCGGTGGGAGGGTAAATTCTCTTATAATGTAGCCTTGGGTTAATGCTTGGGCAGTTATATAAGCGCTGAAGTTGTGAAGGAGGGTGAAACTACCAGCATCAATGGTGGCAGGGAAAGCGAGCACATTGAAGAATCCATTTTCTGGGCTGAGGCCATTATAGGAGGCGGGATAGAAATGAAGACGGATTAAAAGACGCTCCTTTTTGCTGACAGAGAATTTATAAGTTGCTTCAGATTCAAAAATGGCTGCTTTCATGTAAGGAACGGTGGATGGGAGAGATGGATCTTGAAAAGAGGCGGTTGAAGGGGTTGATTTGGGGGAGGTGATGCCAATGGCGGAAGCTTTGGAGGAATGTTCGCCGATCCATTTTCGACCATCGGCGTCGAGTTCATCGGAAGATGAGCCGCAGTTGAGAAGCATGAAGACGGAGGGGTTGTAGACGCCATTGATGGTGGCAGAGATGCGATTGAGAAAGGTGATGGAGATGAGAAGAAGATGAAGAAAGATTTGGGTTTTGTTTGTGGACGCCATGGAATGGCGTGCAGGGAAATGGTGGAAGGAGAAAATTGATGATGAAATAAAGGAGGGAATTTTGTTGAGGAGGTTGGAGGAGGAAGAAGACGTTTGGAGAATTTTCCTCCGGGAAGAAGTCAATCTGTGGTTGGGAGTGAAAGAAGGGGACGCAGAAGCAGGGACGTTCGTTTTAAAATTTTGAATATTCTGACTTTTTATAAGTAAATTCAGCGTTGCAGCTTTTTGGTGCTTTTATTCTGGAATACGGCCCGCGGGTCCGACGCTACGGTCGATATGCGGCCCACGTTTGCAGCTACGCCAAACGGACCCTTAATTCGACTTGATAATTTTTAATTAACTACAAGATAAATAATTAATTTATAGCATAATATTTGAAATATAATTTAAAATAAGCTTATCCTAATCATATTTTTTAATTATATTTAATTTATAATTCTAAAATAGTTTAATTAATGTGGTTGTGAGAAGTGAAGAAGTATGTATCTTTATGAATGTAAAATAAGCATATTGTTCAAAATTTTATGTGCTATCGTTTGTATTCTTGTCCTTCAATTTTGTTTGTTTTGTAAAATTATTTATAAAATTTTTTTTAAAATTATTATTATTAATATTAAAAATCATAAAAAAAAATTTATTTAAAAGGTAATTTCTGTTTCAGGGTCATCAGTTCTATCATTATTTATTCAGATGTGACTTTAGAAAAAAATTTGTAAACGATGAAGCTTCCTCAAATGAAATCTTAATCGCCACAATCACATTATCATAGCCTCTGCAAGATCATTGCCACCACTAATCACGGCCTGCGCCACTTATCCCTCCCTTTCTTTCCCCAAAATCGTAGCTAAGCCANCGGGTTTTGTTTGTGGACGCCATGGAATGGCGTGCAGAGAAATGGTGGAAGGAGAAAATTGATGATGAAATAAAGGAGGGATTTTTGTTGAGGGGGTTGGAGGAGGAAGAAGACGTTTGGAGAATTTTCCTCCGTGAGGAGGTCAATCTGTGGTTGGGAGAGAAAGAAGGGGACGAAGAAGCAGGGACGTTCGTTTTAAAATTTTGAATATTCTGACTTTTTATAGGTAAATTTAATTCGACTTGATAATTTTTAATTAACTACAAGATAAATAAATAATTTATAGCATAATATTTGAAATATAATTTAAAATAAGGTTATTGTAATCATATTTTTTAATTATATTTAATTTATAATTATAAAATAGTTTAATTAATGTGGTTGTGAAAAGTGAAGGTGTATGTATCTCTATGAATGTAAAATAAGCATATTGTTCAAAATTTTATGTGCTATCATTTTTGTATTCTTGTCCTTCATCTTTGTTTGTTTTGTAAAATTATTTATAAAATTGTTTAAAAAATTATTATTATTAATATTAAAAATCATAAAAAAAATTTATTTAAAAGGTAATTTCAGTTTCACGGTCATCAGTTCCTATCATTATTTATTCAGATGTGACTTTAGAAAAAAATTTGTAAACGATGAAGCTTCTTCAAATGAAATCTTAATCGCCACAATCACATTATCATAGCCTCCGCAAGCTCATTGCCACCACTAATCACGGCCTGCGCCACTTATCCCTCCCTTTCTTTCCCCAAAATCGTAGCTAAGCCACTTCACCTTTTAGGTCCTGCTTGAGGCACTATTTTGGGGGTTTTTTTGTTTTCAAAAGTTGTATTCATGTGTTTTACATTTAGCTTTTGTTTTGTTTTTCGATGCTAGCCATCCATGAAACGGAGAAAGTGGGAATGTAGGGGAGCCAGTTTGTTCAGCGGTGGATACTCTATTTCGGTTACAAAATCTATTTGCTACCCCATGAAAATGGCATTATCTCTCCCCATATCTCTGATATTATTATCGGTTCGCTTCATCTCTCTATCCCCCCCCCCCAAAACCGCTTTCTCTTCCGCTGTGGTTTTAGAGAAAAATCTCGATATGTCCCTTTCAGCTATCTTCGTCTCTCATCTCTGTTTGTATAATGTCTCCCCTTATCTATGTTCTTCTGGTTTAATTTTGGTATCTTATTGCTTCTTTAACTCTTTTAGCTGTACATTTCTCATTTTACTGTTTGTTTGTTTGGATGTTTGGTTGATTTAAGGGTTTTGTTGCTTTGGTGGACAGAATGTAGGAGTAGTGCTTGTTATTTTGAAAATATATTCATGATCATTTGGTTTTCTGCTTTTGCAAATATTTCAGTTTTCATGTTAGAACTGTAGCTGCATTTCCTTTTTCTTCTCTTCAAATATGATAAGTGATTTTATGTAGAGAATTTAGGTATAGTGTTTGTTCTTTTAAAAATATATCTATGAGAATTTGATTTTATGTTATTACGAATATCTCAATTTTCATGTTGGATTAGTATTTGGATTTCCCTTTCTTCTTCTCTATACATGGAAAGGATTGTATGAAGATAATATAGGAGTAGTGCTTGTTCTTTTGAATATATATACATGAGAATTTGGTTTTTTGACATTGAAAATATCTCGGTTTTCATATTGGATTAGTAATTAGTTTTCTTTTTCATCTTCTTCATACTTGAAAATGATTATATGGAGAGCATTATGAGTGGCGCTTGTTCTTTTGAATATATATACATGAGAATTTGGTTTTCTGCTATTACAAATATTTCAGTTTTCATGTTATATCACTACTTACATTTCTCTTTCTTTTTCTTCAAACTTGGAACTGATTGTATACAAAGAATTTAGGAGCAATGTTAGATCTTTAAAATATACATCCATGATAATTTAATTTTTCTGCTATTGCAATTCATGAGAATTTTGTTTTTTTTTTATTGTAAATACTCAGTTTTCAAGTAAGATCAGCAATTGCATTTCTCTTTTTTATTCTTCTAACTTGGAAAAGATTGTATGGAGATTATCTAGGAATAATGCTAGTTCTTTTGTAAATATATCCAATAAAATTATGTTTTGTTATGCAAATATGTCAGTTTTCAGGTTAGATCAATAATTGCATTTCTCTTTCCCTTTTTTTAAACATGTAAATGACTGTATGTAAAGAAATTAGAAACTGTCTTTGTTCATTTGAAAATAAATTCATGAATATTTTGTGTATTGCTATTGTAAATAGCTCAGTTTTCATGTTGGATCAGTAATTACATTTTCTTTTTCCTCTAGTACAATTTGAAAAAAAACAATTTATGTACAAAATTTAAGAGCATTGGTGGCTCTTTCGAATATATGATCTGAGAAATTTTTTGTGAGTTGTGGTTTTCTCTACTTCTAACTTGAAAAGGATTGTATGAAGATTATCTAGAAGCAATGTTGGCTCTTTTGAAAATATTTCCAGGAGAAATTGGTTTTGTGGTAATGTTAAAAACTTTGTTCTCATGTTATTTAAATAATTGTATTTCCATTCCATTCTCTTCAAACATGAAAATGAATGCATGTGGAGAATTTAGGAGCAGTGTTGTTTCTTTTGAATATATATCCAAGAGAATTTAATTTTTTACTATTGCAAATATATCAGCTTTCATGTTTGATCAATACTTTCATTTCATTTACCTCTTCATGAAACTTAGAAAGGATTGTATGGAGAGACTTTATGAGTAGTGTTGTTTCTTTTTAAAATATATCCATGAGAATTTAGTTTTCTGAATTTACAAATATCTATTAGAATTTGATTTTTTTTTGTTTTTGCTATTGCAAATATATCAATTTTCATGTTAGATCAGTAATTGCATTTTCATTTCATTCTCTTAAAAAATAGAAATGAATTAATGCAGAGAATTAAGGAGCAGTGGCGACCCTTTTGAATATATGTCCATGAGAATTTTATTTTTTGTTATTGCAAATATTTCATTTTTAATGTTGGGTCGGCAATTACATTTCTCTTTCAACTTCTTCAAACTTGTAAGGGATTTTTTGGAGTGAATTTAGGAGTAGTGCTTACTTTTATGAATATATATACATGAGAATTTTGTTTTTTGCTATTGCAACTGTCTCAATCTTCATATTAGATCGATAGTTACATTTCACTTTTCTTCTCTTCAAACATGAAAATGATTGCATGCAAAGAGTTTAGGAGTAACGTTTGTTCTTTTGAAAATATATCCATGAGAATCTAGTTTTATGCTATTACAAATAGCTTAGTTTTCATGTTGGATTATTAATTGCATTTTCCTTTTCCTCTATTACAATATCAAAAATCAATTTATGTATAGAAATTATGTGCAATGGTAGGTCTTTTGAATATATGCTCTAGTAAAATTTTTTTGAACTATTGCAAATATATCATTTTGCATGCTATTATAAATAATTGAAATACTTTTTCCTATTCTTCTAACTTGGAAAGGATAGTATGAAGAATATTTAGGAGCAGTGCTAGCTTTTTTGAAAGTATATCCATGAGAATTTGGTTTTGTGCTATTGGAAAATACTATAAGGACAAAATATAGGAGCAGTGTAAATATCATTGTTTAATTGTTAAATCAAGGAAAAAATCTATTGAGCATATGTAAATATCAAAGTGCTTGGATGTTAGTTTTGTGCAAATGAGTGTTATGATGTTGGATTCAAATTTTTTAGCTGTGGAACATTTCGTACTTGGAATCTATAGTAGAGCAATGATGGGAAATAAAATCAAAGGGTTCAACCTATCACTAATTGTGACAGATACTACTTAGTCTTACACCCTATATGATAAAATTTGTGATAACATACAAAGCCTTATTTGATTTATTGATCTCACCGAGCTATAAGCATGCTTTTGGGCTACTGTTACTGATCTAACATTTACATTGAGATATTTGCATCAGTTCAAAATAATTTTTCATTGAAATATATTCAAAGAGCTAGAACTGCTCCTAAACTCTGTCCATACAATCCTTTTTCAAGTTGAAGAGAAGGAAAAACAAATGAAATTGCTGATATAACATGAAAACTGAGATATTTGCAAAAGCAGAAAACCAAATTCTCATGAATATATTTTCAACATAATCAACATAACTCCAAATCTCTACATATAATAATTTGCATGTTTGAAGAGAATGAAAGGCAAATGCAATTACTGATCTAATCTTTATGTGTACATCTTTGGGGAATGAATAATATGTATTTATTCTTTGTTATTCTGATGTTTTGTTTGTACCCATTTATACGGTGTTGGTGATTTGGTGCTTGGCTCTCAAATTTGTTAGGCTACAGGTGGGCTTTACATTGACCCTATTTTTGGAATGTGTGGGTGTGAAGCATTTCATTTTTAAAATGCTTAGTGCAATGATGGAAAAATAAAAATAAAAGGCTTAGCCGATAACTAATTACTACTATTTGCAATAGATATCACCTGTTCTTATATCACACATGTTATAGATATTGTGTAGTCTTAAAGCTAAAATGGTACAATTGGTGATTTTGGATAGAAATTTCTTTGAAAACTTGATCTCTCTGANAAGTAGTGCAATGATGGAAAAAAAAATAAAAGGCTTAGCCGATAACTAATTACTACTAATTGCAATAGATATCGCATGTTCTTATATCACACATGTTATAGATATTGCGTAGTCTTAAAGCCAAAATGGTACAATTTGTGATTTTGGATAGAAATTTCTTTGAAAACTTGATCTCTCTGAGCTCTACTTCAAATATCTTGTTTTTTCATTGAGTTTTAATTTAGTTCTTATATTTTTATTTTTAATTATTTATTAGTCCAAATGTTTTAATTGTATTATAGACTGGATGGGTAAATAAAAAGAAGATGGGCTGCCTACTATTTGGGATGAAGAGACTATGATCATATTTTGTGATCAGTGTTTGAGAAAGATGGAGAATGGGAATAGGCTAACCACGGACTTCAACAAGAAGGGTTGGCAAAACATCACCAAATTTTTTTTTATGATAAAACTGGTAGATTGTATGACAAGACTCAATTGAAAATTAACTGAAAAATAATTGAAAATTATGGAAAGAGCTAAAGAGATGAACTACCGGATTAGATTGGGATCCTGTTAAAAAAATGATTGATTCGTCAAAAAAGTAGTGGCGGGAAAAATTTTAGCAAGTACATAATTTCTTATTGAACTACAACGTCATTGAAATGTATTATTTTTTAAATAGATATTCATCAATTGTAGGTATTACCTAATGCAAAGAAATTTAGGCTTATTGACATTGACTTGAAACTCGGAGACAAGCTTGATACTAGATTCCTCAGTGTTGTGGCCACATGCATCAATGTCTAGGCCTCAATAGAGGGCCTCACCGAGAATTTGGATGAACCCAAATGTGCTCATTCAGGTAACACTCTAACTATTACACCAAAAGGTGTCTCAATGCTTAAGATTTCAACTTCATTCTACATAAAAAATTTCACAAACACCACCTAGTGCCACAAATAATATGGAACAGGTATACTTGATCTAATCAAGTAAAAGAGACTAAGGAAGACACCTAGAAATAGGATGATACATTAATTCATTTATAACATAATGGAACTAAAAATAACATCGAAACTAAATACTTAACAATATGAGAAATAGAATTTTTTTCTTGATGCACTCAAGTAAAGAAGCCTAAAGTAATGGTGGAAGTGTGATTTGTCAAACGATTGACGTGCACTAAAGTTGTCTACTGGTAGGTCAGATAAATTATATAACCTAATGTCATATGTATTGAAAAAAATTGGGGTTGGCCTATAAAGTATAAGTCATAAAATTTTGGAAGTTTATATTATTTACATCATATTGTTACATCAAGTCATTATATGTAAATTTTTTGTACCTAATAATTTCAATGACATTGTCACTAGGCGCTACAAAAGGGTGTGAAGGACCAGCAACATTCGAATGACCAACGATGTCAGAAGCGTCTACAGGCAATGACTCAACCTCAACATAAATAATTATTATGTGTTTTGTAGCTTATTACAACATAAACCACAACATTCATCATCATCAACATGAGTTACAGTAAAATCGCCACTCACTAGTAGCTGACAAACTATATTAATGTTATATCTTGAATGATTATTATGCAGTGAACGAAGTATTTTTCTCTTTAATTCGTTTAGTGTTATCTACTGTGAGACTTGTACAGGGCGGCTACATTCACCAACATAGGTGGGGGTGAAGTATTCCGCGACTCACAACTTGCCATCAAAACATATTAACAATAGTGATATGTTCATACTCATACTTTAAAATTTAGTCTAATCCTACCGTTGATTTTATCTAAACGTAAGAGCTAAATTTAGCAAGGAAATCAGAAACATGTGCGTTATAAATGTTAATTNGTGGCTACATTCACCAACAAAGGTGGGGGTGAAGTCTTCCGCGACTCGCAACTTGCCATCAAAACATATTAACAATAGTGACATGTTCATACTCATACTTTAAAATTTGGTCTGGTCCTGCAGTTGATTTTATCTAAACGTAAGAGCTAAATTTAGCAAGGAAATCAGAAACATGTGCGTTATAAATGTTAATTGTTCTGGTATATGCATTGAAAAAAAAAAAAGTATTCGTAGCTATAACTTCCTTGTGAGGAAGGAGGAACCAAGACCGCTTACGTCTCAAGCTCTCCTTAGGCAGTTTAGGTCGTTTTGACAAAGTTTATTATAGCTTCAAAAGCACTACGTTTCATATACATATATTCCTAAAGACTTTTCTTCTTTGTCTTCTGCTAATAAAAAGTAATGAGTTCCAGCTTGATTCAGATTTAATTTGTGTTTGAGTGCAATATAAAGTACTAATTGTTCATGTATTTGCAATATAAATAGCTACTTATCCGGTACATGCAATGAAAAAAATGCATTCATTGCTATAAGAACTTCTAGGTGAGGAGGCGTGTACAAAGATCGCTACGTCCCAAGCTCTCCTTAGACATTTTATGCTTTTTTAATAAAATTATTTATAGCTTCAAAAACAATAGTTTCATATACATAAATCCATAACCTAATGATTAGTCATTTAAAAAAAAACTTAATATAAAATTAAATTACTCGTACCTTGCTAACAATGAAGTGCAAGATAAGATTCTAATGACACGAGCAACTTTTCAGTATGACACGAATAATTTAAAATATTTCCCGGCATTATTTCAGCATGTCACAAGTAATTCTCAAAAAATTACGGACAGCAGTTCAATGTAGAAGAAATAATTGAAAAATTAAAGAAAATAACAGATATAAAAATGTCAAAAATTGTCTAAGATTTGTACGGACTGTTGTTACACAAGACAATCGAGGTACTATATCAACCTCCTTCAGACCGGTAGCTCTGCGTCGTCAGGTTTCCAAGCTATATACAGTCTCATACAATATTAACAAATTGATTAAAATTTAATTGAACATAATTAAAATTATTTCAACTATAATGAATTTTTTTTTTTTTTGGCAAAAAATTAATAACAATATTTCATAATATTTATGTGTTTCTAAAGCTCTTACATAACAAAAATAATTGTACAAAATTCCAATATAAAATGCTAATCGTTCTATCATATGTAATAAAAAAAAAAATGCATTCATAGCTATAATAACTTCTAGGTGATGAGGGAGGTACAAAGACTGCTTACATCCCAAACTCNGGTTCAATGTAGAAGAAATAATTGAAAAATTAAAGAAAATAACAGATATAAAAATGTCAAAAATTGTCTAAGATTTGTACGGACTGTTGTTACACAAGACAATTGAGGTACTATATCAACCTCCTTCAGACCGGTAGCTCTGCGTCGTCAGGTTTCCAAGCTATATACAGTCTCATACAATATTAACAAATTGATTAATATTTAATTGAACATAAATAAAAGTATTTCAACTATAATGAATTTTTTTTTTTTTTGGCAAAAAATTAATAACAATATTTCATAATATTTATGTGTTTCTAAAGCTCTTGCATAACAAAAATAATTGTAAAAAATTGCAATATAAAATGCTAATAGTTCTATCATATGTAATAAGAAAAATGCATTCATAGCTATAATAACTTCTAGGTGATGAGGGAGGTACAAAGACTGCTTACATCCCAAACTCTCTTTAGACAGTTTATGCCTTCTTCACAAAGTTCTTTATAGCTTCAAAGACGCAGCATTTCATATACATGTCTCTCTAAGCTAAGGATTTATCTATTGTGTTCTCATAATAAGAATTAATACACGATAAAAATAAATATAATGAAACTTCATTGAGATTTAAATAAACTTAATTTAAAACTAAAGTACTCGTACCTTGCTAACAATGANAGATTTATCTATTGTGTTCTCATAATAAGAATTAATACACGATAAAAATAAGTATAATGAAACTTCATTGAGATTTAAATAAACTTAATTTAAAACTAAAGTACTCGTACCTTGCTAACAATGAAGTGCAAAACAAGATCATGACAACACGAACTTGACACATCATAAATATATATATACATATAATTCTCGGGCAGCATTTCCACACGTCGTTAATAATTCAAATGAATTACGAACAATATTTCAACATAGTAGAACTAATTAAAAATTTAAAGAAAATTAAGTGCATCATGAAGACATGGCAAAAAAATTCTAAGAAAAAAAAGGAGCATTTCAACATATCGTAAATAATTTTTAAAAAATAACACACATTATAACAACATAGTATAAAAAAAATAATGATGTGGAGCAAAAGTTTTCAGAAAATAACGAGCATCATTTCAACATATTGTAAATAATTTTAAAAAATACGAGCATTATAATAACATAATCACGTGGAGTAACATATCATAAATAATTTAAGAAAATAAATGCATTGTAAGAGTATGTAATGTAAAAAATTAATATAAAAAATAATATTAATATAATTAATATTATAATTGCATGAAAAGAAAAAATAATATCATAGAAAATATAAAAGGAAATTAGGAAGAGTGGAGTTTATTAACCAATTGCAAATAATTTAAATGTGGAGTTATGATGCATATTTTATTATTATAAATATAATTTAATTTAAATTAAAAATTTAATAATATTTATTTAAATAAATAAAGAATAAAGTAATTTATTAACTAATTACAAATATCTCCTACAAAGCATAGACAAAAGGCAGCGAAAAATAGGAAATAGCATGGCGCTCCACTATCAACAGCGCGTCCTCACTCGCTTCCTGTCCATTTCCTTCCGCTCGCCTTCCTTCCGATTCCATCGCTCCTCTCCCTCTCGCTTCTTCTCCATTTCTTCCTCTTCCGCCGCCGACGCAGCAGTTGCGACCGAATTCCACCCTCCCGCTCTCCCCAAACAACTTCAGCTCGACACGCCTCTCAGCCCGCTGATCCCCGACAGATCTCTGAACGACATCCCGCTCGATAAGCTCTTCGTGCCGCCGGAGGTCGAGCTACCAGCAGCGGCGACCTCGGTGGCGAGGGGCCGGATTCTCAAGTGTTCCAACATCGTGTTGGGATCATACTCGTTGGATCCTCAGGTNTATCCCGCTCGATAAGCTCTTCGTGCCGCCGGAGGTCGAGCTACCAGCAGCGGCGAACTCGGTGGCGAGGGGCCGGATTCTCAAGTGTTCCAACATCGTGTTGGGATCATACTCGTTGGATCCTCAGGTGAGCACGGCGGAGTTCGTGAAGAGCAGCACTTGCACCGAGGATTGCCCCGCAGACTCCCTCCCAGACTTCGCTCTCGTCGGTCGCTCAAACGTTGGGAAGTCCTCCCTTCTCAATTCACTCGTCNCTCCCTCCCAGACTTCGCTCTCGTCGGTCGCTCAAACGTTGGGAAGTCCTCCCTTCTCAATTCACTCGTCCGCCGCAAGCGTCTGGCCCTCATCTCCAAGAAGCCCGGTGGGTTTGCCTGTCCTTCTTATCTCCCTCTACCATGCCTCCCGATCACGGATTTTCTTGCCTGCTGGAATTGTTTCTGAAACATTGATTTCTTTGTTCATCTGCAGGTAAAACACAATGCATCAATCATTTCCTGATAAACGATAGCTGGTATCTCGTGGATCTACCTGGATATGGGTACTGTTCAAAATCCATAACAGAAATCCTTATTTACAGAGTGTTAGAAGCATAAACGGTTTATTCCTAGTGATTTACTTTCACATTCCACGGTCACACTTTCACATTCCACGGTCACACTTTCACATTTTCTCTAACACTAGGGTATTGACTCCAAATAACACCGAAATAACTCCGCTATAACCCCCTATTAACCTTCGCAAAGGTTATTGAGAAGTTATTGGAAGGAGATTCCGTACGGAGAGCTGCGTGCTTTCTCTGTACGTAAATATTTCTCCATTTATAGGGCAAGCTAAAATTTCCCAATGTTCAATTGATTTGGTTATGCCATGCCTTGCTAATGAGTTGTTATTTTTTTCATGTTAAAAAATTTTGAACCGCATTATGCCATGCCTCATGCCCATGAGCTAATTAGTATAATTGATTTGTTAAGCCATTTACCATTGAAGAGAATCAAGCTATACCATGATATTTGTGCTTTTCATACATTGTCACTCTGAATTCTCTTGGCATTGCCTTAGATGAGGAAATCTATGGCTCATAAGGAGGAGATTAATAGTTACTTAAGGTTTATCGAGTCAAAGCAAACACAACCCCTTAAATTAGTGTTGATGGTCCTATCTTGATCTTTGAACCAATGCCTATTACATGGTTCCCTTACTTAAAGCCATATTGATATAGCCAAGCCAAGACCTACAACCTTTTGGGATTGGGGTTCATCTAGTAAAACCATGGAGATGAAAACATAATTCCTTATGGTGGGGGTGGTGGAGTGGTAAAATATTTTGGGTTAGTAAGTCTTTAGGATGTCTAAAAAGCTGTGAAAGGCTTGATTTAGGGTTATGTGTCTATCATATAATATGCAAACCAAAAGTATATATATATATTGATTTGAGTTTAGGTTCTTAGCATGGAGATTATATACAACCCCAAGGCTTAAAACCACTTGAAAATTTTTCAAGAATTTGCCTAGCTATTTTNAATCTCCCTCTACCATGCCTCCCGATCACGGATTTTCTTGCCTGCTGGAATTGTTCCTGAAACATTGATTTCTTTGTTCATCTGCAGGTAAAACACAATGCATCAATCATTTCCTGATAAACGATAGCTGGTATCTCGTGGATCTACCTGGATATGGGTACTGTTCAAAATCCATAACAGAAATCCTTATTTACAGAGTGTTAGAAGCATAAATGGTTTATTCCTAGTGATTTACTTTCCCATTCCGCGGTCACACTTTCACATTTTCTCTAAGACTAGGGTATTGTCTCCAAATAACGCCGAAATAATTCCGCGGTATTGACTCCAAATAATGCCGAAATAACTCTGCAATAACACCCCATTAACCTTCGCAGAGGTTATTGAAAAGTTATTGGAAGGAGATTCCGTACGGAGAGCTGCGTGCTTTCTCTGTACGTAAATATTTCTCCATTTATAGNTTTGCCTGCTGGAATTGTTCCTGAAACATTGATTTCCTTGTTCATCTGCAGGTAAAACACAATGCATCAATCATTTCCTGATAAACGATAGCTGGTATCTCGTGGATCTACCTGGATATGGGTACTGTTCAAAATCCATAACCGAAATCCTTATTTACAGAGTGTTAGAGGCATAAACGGTTTATTCCTAGTGATTTACTTTCACATTCCGCGGTCACACTTTCACATTTTCTTTAACACTATGGTATTGACTCCAAATAACACCTAAATAACTCTGCCATAACCCCCCATTAACCTTCGCAGAGGTTTTTGAGAAGTTGTTGGAAGGAGATTACGTACGGAGAGCTGTGTGCTTTCTCTGTACGTAACTATTTCTCTATTTATAGGGCAAGCTAAAATTTTTCCATGTTCAATTGATTTGGTTATGCCATGCCTTGCTAATGAGTTGTTTTTTTTTCATGTTCAAAAATTTTGAACCACATTATGCCATGCCTCATGCCCATGAGCTAATTAGTATAATTGATTTGTTAAGCCATTTACCATTGAAGAGAATCAAGCTTTACCATGATATTTGTGCTTTTCATACATTGTCACTCTCAATTCTTATGGCATTGCCTTAGATGAGGAGACCTATGGCTCATAAGGAGGAGACTAATAGTTTCTTAAGGTTTATCGAGTCAAAGCAAACACAACCCCTTGAATTAGTGATGATGATCCTATCTTGATCTTTGAACCAATGCCTATTATTACATTACATGGTTCCCTTACTTAAAGCCATATTGATATAGCCAAGCCAAGACCTACAACCTTTTGGGATTGGGGTTCATCTAGTAAAACCANCAGTTGTTATGTTTTAAAAGTGTTGTGGTTAACTACATGACAAAAATAAATATGATACCTTTCACAACGATTAAACTTTATTCTAATTTCATAACATATTTATTAATATTCATCTGTACATAATATTATTAAAAAATTACATGACATAGATAAACAATTAATATTTTTTAAATTATTATTTCTCTCATATGGATTTTTAAATAGGGCAATTTAACATCTCTCATATTTATTTTTTAATACGATAATAAATAGATTAATATTTTTTAATTCAACACCTCTCATATTAATTGTTTATAGAGCAGATCATTGTCCTTATTAATAATGACATAATTTAAAGCTCTGGGTAATAAAAATGTAAATTCCAATGGAACTAAATCGTACGCCCTCAACAGAGCATCGAATGTGGGCATCAAGGGCGGTCCAGGTATTTGAGAAATTGGTCCGCTGTTTGTAACCAAGATGCACAGACGCGCCAATCAAACGCATGGGAGAGGGACAATTTAAAATCTGGCCGAAAAGCTGAAACAAACATGCCATAAATAAGATTTAGAGTTGATCCCATATTTTCAAAGCATTTTGAAGGGCCAAAAGTCTGTGGAATAAGATTATGTCATGTTTAAAGCATATCTTGGTCGACCACACCAATAGAGACTTGTCTATTATTTTTATGTTAGAAAATTATGAAGATTTATGAAAGATGAAGGGGGTGTGGCACAAAGTTTCCACGAAGAGAAATTAAAAAGAATATCTAAATAAAAAATAAGAATATTACTCACCAAAGCGATTGGTTGAGGAAGACCACTAAGTCTCCTCTTATATGGGATGGTCGTCAAGCTTTCACATTCTTGAAGAAACTCCAAATTTAAGTTNCCCACGAAGAGAAATTAAAAAGAATATCTAAATAAAAAATAAGAATATCACTCACCAAAGCGATTGGTTAAGGAAAACCACTAAGTCTCCTCTTATATGGGATGGTCGTCAAGCTTTCACATTCTTGAAGAAACTCCAAATTTAAGTTTTCAATCAACAACACTCTCATTATTCTAGTAACTAATCAAATATATAGTCTTCTTATGAACCTCTAAAATGAAAAAGAAAGAAATGAAAAGGCAGATGAGAGAGTGTGTTGGGGGACGCTGTGCAATTCCTTTGATTTGAATTGAAGAGAGAGATTTCTTCCCTTGTGGCCAACAAAAATTTGCCAAAATTAAATAATTAATTGCATTTGTATGTACGGTTAATTTTTTCTCTATTTATTTAGATTTTTTCCTCATTATTTAAAATTTAAATCTCATTGGTTTTAAATTTAAATTATTTTTTCTACACAAGCTTATAAAAAAAATGCACAATCTTTCAATTAAAAAAAATTCAAAAATTAAAATGCTAAAAATTATATATAAAAAAAATCTAAGTTAAGGTCTTCTTCATACTCCTTCTGATAGGTCAACTATTATTTTTTGCTTAACTCTCTATGATTGGATTCTATGCTGCATCATTTCCTTTGGCTCNTAAAAAAAATACAAAAATTAAAATGCTAAAAATTATATATAAAAAAAAAATCTAAGTTAAGGTCTTCTTCATACTTCTTATGATAGGTCAACTATTATTTTTTTGCTTAACTCTCTATGATTGGATTCTATGCTGCATCATTTCCTTTGGCTCTTAAAGAACCCTTATTTAAGGTTGTATACTACTAGTTGAAGTTTAAGTACTCATCCATAATATTGGGTGCCATCTTTTTCAAGTTAGCTCTGGCAAGCCACATATCATATGTGGATAGCTTGTCCTTTTAACAACAACTACTAGTCTTTATCCTGCTAAGTGGCATCGGCTACATGAATCCTTTTTTTCTCCATTGTGTTTTATTGAGTGTGATATTTTCATTTAATTTTAATAAAATAAGATCATTTTTTATACAATATGTCCAAGTCTTTTTAGGTCTTCTTTTGTCTTTCTTAACATAAGTCGAATCTAACACATTTACTGTCCTAACCAAATCATCAAATAATTGATGTTTAATGTGACCAACCCATCTAAGACGACTCTATCTCTAATCTTGTCCGTCGTTGGAGCTATACCAACTCTATCACGGATATATTTGTCTCTATGCGACAAGCCACTCATCCACCTAAGCATTCTCATCTCAGCAACACTTAACTTTGTTTTATGCTTCTCTTTTAAAGGCCAACATTCTGTGTTATAGAGCATTGCAAGTCTGACCTCCATCTTATTAAATTTTTCATTCAGTCTAAGAGGTACTTTTATATCATACTATAGGCCCGTTGTATTCCTCCACTTCAACCAACGAATTTTAATTCTACTAATAACATCCCCATCTACATCACCATCACTTTAAACAAGAGACCCAAGATATCTAAAACGTTCAAACCATTTATCTGCCACCGGAGCCACTACTACTAAAAGTACATTCCTTGTATTCAGTTTTATTTCTACTCAAACAAAAGTCTTTAGACTCCGACATTTTGCGTCATAGCTAGTCCTTCCACCTCACTAAAAATCCATGTTCTCCACTGTCATCATCTGACTTCTCATATGTCAAAATGTTCTCTACTTTAAAGTTGTTGCGTTGAATGTGCACCTGCATTTGATTATTATCTCCATATGTAAAAAGATTAGTTTTTGATTTCTCATGTAGCATATTTTCTAGATATGTTAATATATCTTCAACATTAAAAACGTGATAATAAGCATATCATTTAGCGGTCCAAGAACATATGTATTGATCTAATTCTCTTAAGAATTTTAAATGGGTCATGTGCCCTTGTATGAAGCTTTTTTAATTTAATTGGGCTTTTTAGTTTGATTTTGAATTTTCACATAATCATCTTATTTATATTTTCTTGCATGTTTAATTTTGCTCACAAAATTAGCATATTTAATGCTACCTTGTTTGGTTTGTTTCTTAAAAAAATTAGGCGAGCTAATAACATACCAAACAAAGGAAAGTACAACAACAACGAACCTTTATCCCACTAAGTGGAGTCGACTACATAAATCTTTTTCTCCATTGTGTCCTATTGAGTGCCATATTTTCATTTAATTCTAATAAATTAAAATCATTTTTTATACAACAAGCCCAAGTTTTTTTAGGTTTACCTCTACCTCTCTTGACATAAGTCAAATCTAAAATATCTACTCTCCTAACTGGGTCATCAGATGGTCGATGTTTAATGTGACCAAATCATCTAAGAAGACTCTCTAGTCTTGTCTGTTATTGGAGCTACACCAACCCTTTCACGAAAATATTCATTTTTCATTTTGTCTCTAAGCGTAAAACCACAAAATACAAAACATGAAAATACATATGCATAAATATTAGCTATATGAATAGATACTTTGCGATGAAAGTCATAAATTGCTCAGAAATAAGACAGGAACCTAACAAATCTAATATTTATCATGGTATTGTGTAGCCTATACAGTCTCAATATCTCTATGAAAAAGATGCTTGCAATGTGAGATGTATTGTATGTGTTATTGTAAGGTATGAAATTATTTATCTTGAAGAAACTCGTAAATCCAACATTCTCAATTATAGGATCTGCTGAGTAAAATGGAAATTGATCAATATCATGCATGCACTCTCTTACACTTGGTTATCCAATCGTATGCAAATTAGTTTTGGGGTCACTTATATCTCCCAAGTCATTATCAGAATCATCAACGACCTTTTCATTATTACGATTGTTCAAATGATGATTTTCCTTTAAAAAGAATATTTCGGCTCTGCAGTGATTATATGCCCTTTTGATGAAATTTTAAGCAAGTGATGTTTTTATTATTCTTAAAAATGGATTTATTGAAGGTTTAGGTCTAATTGTAGAGCTTTGGGTAGATCGAATAGTGGATTTTGTTGTAGGCTTTACAACTAAATACTCAAAGATGTTCAGTGACAAGCATATTCATTTGCCTAAGATTCATTAACTACCTATGAAGCTCTTTATCATGTTGATTAGGACAGTATTAGGACCTCAACATTGCCTTCGTTTCTATCCAGATAAGAATTTATCTCCCTAACCTCTCTTTCCTTTGCCAAAATCTTATACCAAAAAATTTTTGCATGACACACCAGCTTCGACTTGGCAAAATCCATTCTCTGTTAATCATTTATTTGATAACAATCAAAGAAATCATTCATTTAGGCAAGTCATTCGAAGAATTTATTGGGATCATAGCCCTATCAAGAGTGAGAGCTTCCTTGACTTTCCTATCAGATCACCAAAATCATCACCATTCTTATTCCCTTGGTTATGTTTAGTATGGTTGTTTTCCTCTACATGAAATTTCCTAGGAGTTTGTTAGCTTAGAGCTACAAGTGGTGTTTGCAACCTAAGGTTTAGTTCGTTAAGTTAGCCCATTATAGCTTCAATGGATTGTTGGACTTACCATAATCTACCATTATGGTTCTTTTCCCTAATAATTTGTTCTTCAATGATTTTTTGCTAATTTATCAAATTGTTCCATACTAGCTCATTTAGGTGGTATGTTGTGTTAGTTAATTGTGCAAACAATTAATTAAACTGTTTTGAGTGTAGGGATGAGCGCTAACTGTCTTGAGATTATTAAATATGTGAAAGGGTTTAAATTATAGATGCATATAAATGTTGGCTAATATAAAATTATATGAAAAAGGTTCAACAAGATAACTCAAACAAGCTGAACTAGTTAAATCTAACTAGATTATGTGAAAGATATAATCGAGGATCTTATATTTTGATCAATACCAAAGATGAAAATCTTAATAGTATTTTGTGGAACTCACTTTATCATTGAATTTGCTGTCAAGCAAGTGATTTATATTGCGTAGGTTAAAGTAAAAAACTAAGTCAACTATGTGAAGCCAACTAATTAGAAGAATGTCACCATTCATTGAATTTCCATTAAATAGAGTATGCTTATTAATAATATTAAAATACACTACATAACAGAGAAAAGAACTTGAGAAAGAAGTTAACTAATTGCAAATGAAGAGAAGTTTTCTTTTGCATGTGTTCCTTTATTCTCTCCCTTTTCATCAATCTTATGCCCTAAATGTAATTTTGTTCTCGGTTTTGCCTTGAGTTATAGGATAGTTTCAATTAGGAAGTTTTGAAGGATGTAAAGGAAGGTGTGAGAGGCTCGAATTAAAATTTTGTGGGGCGTTTCTTGGAGAAAACCCAAGTTATGAGTTAGTCATATAATGTACAACTCAAAAATTAAAAAAAAAATTTGATATGAGTTTAAGTCATTAGTGTGGAGAATATATATAACCCCATGACTTGAAATCACTTGAAAACTTTAGAGGGGTGTATCTAGTTATTTTTCAGAAAGTTTTAAAATTTTTAAAGCATTTTTAGTATTTTTTCAAAATTTTTGAATCAGACTAGTTTCTGTAGGAACTTTATATGGACAATGCCCAAAGTTAAATATTTTATTTTACAAAAAAGACTTAAGTCCTGGAAAATTTAAGGAAAACTCATAGAAGCTGTAGAGGGAAATCTAGAGTTGATATTAATTTTCAAAGAGTTTTGACAAGTTAAAAGCTTTGTAGAACAAGGCTACGTTCTATTTAGGGCTTGTCTTGGCTGACATATTAATGGAGATTTGGCTATAATTCTGTGAAAGAAAATTTTGAAAAGATTAAGGGGTTATAGTACAAGATTCCCACGAAGAGAAATTATAAAAATGATTTCAAATAAAAAGATAAAGCTATCACTTACCAAAGAGTTTGTTTGAGGAAGAATACTAAGTTTCATCTTGCATGGGATGGCCGCCAAGCCTCCACACTCTTAGAGAAACTTTAAACTTTATTTTTTAATTAATAATGATCTCATTAGTTCAACAGTTAATCAATTATATAGTCTCCTTGTAAACCCTAATATAAAGAAGGAAGAAAATAGAGAAAGGATGAGAANACTTTTTAGGTTTACCTCTACCTCTCTTAACATAAGTCAAATTTAAAACATCTACTCTCCTAACTGGGTCATCAGATGGTCGATGTTTAATGTGACCAAATCATCTAAGAGGACTCTCTAGTCTTGTCTGTTATTGGAGCTACTGTCGGCGTTTAAAAAGGGGGGAGTTACGTTTGGGGGTCGCCCGTAAGAAGCTGTCGGTCGCCGNGTCTCTGTTAATTGTTTATTTGATAACAATCAAAGAAATCATTCATTTAGGCAAGTCATTCGAAGAATTTATTGGGATCATAGACCCTATCAAGAGTGAGAGCTTCCTTGACTTTCCTATCAGATCACCAAAATCATCACCATTCTTATTTCCTTGGTTGTGTCTAGTATGGTTGTTTTCTTCTACATGAAATTTCCTAGGAGTTTGTTAGATTAGAGCTACAAGTGGTGTTTGCAACCTAAGGTTTAGTTCGTTAAGCTAGCCCATTATAGCTTCAATGGATTGTTGGACTTACCATAATCTACCATTATGGTTCTTTTCCCTAATAATTTGTTCTTCAATGATTTTTTGCTAATTTATCAAATTGTTCCATATTAGCTCATTTAGGTGGTATGTTGTGTTAGTTAATTGTGCAAAAATAATGTAATTGTGCAAACAATTAATTAAACTGTTTTGAGTGTAGGGATGAGCGCTAACTGTCTTGAGATTATTAAATATGTGAAAGGGTTTAAATTATAGAAGCATATAAATGTTGGCTAATATAAAATTATATGAAAAAGGTTCAACAAGATAACTCGAACAAGCTGAACTAGTTAAATCTAACTAGATTCTGCGAAAGATATAATCGAGGATCTTATATTTTGATCAATACCAAAGATGAAAATCTTAGTAGTATTTTGTGGAACTCACTTTATCATTGAATTTGCTGTCAAGCAAGTGATTTATATTGCGTAGGTTAAAGTAAAAAACTAAGTCAACTATGTGAAGCCAACTAATTAGAAGAATGTCACTATTCCTTGAATTTCCATTAAATAGAGTATGCTTATTAAATAATATTAAAATACACTACATAACAGAGAAAATAACTTGAGAAAGAATTTAACTCATTGCAAATGAAGAGAAGTTTTCTTTTGCATGTGTTCCTTTATTCTCTCCCTTTTCATCAATCTTATGCCCTAAATGTAATTTTGTTCTCGGTTTTGCCTTGAGTTATAGGATAGTTTCAATTAGGAAGTTTTAAAGGATGTAAAGGAAGGTGTGAGAGGCTAGAATTAAAATTTTGTGGGGGCGTTTCTTGGAGAAAACCCAAGTTATGAGTTAGTCATATAATGCACAACTCAAAAATAAAAAAAATATTGATATGAGTTTAAGTCATTAGTGTGGAGAATATATATAACCCCATAACTTGAAATCACTTGAAAACTTTAGAGGGGTGTATCTAGTTATTTTTCAGAAAGTTTTAAAATTTTTAAAGCATTTTTAATATTTTTTCAAAATTTTTTAATCAGACTAGCTTCTGTAGGAACTTTATATGGACAGTGCCCAAAGTTAAATATTTTATTTCACAAAAAAGACTTAAGTCCTGGAAAAATTAAGGAAAACTCATAGAAGCTGTAAAGGGAAATCTAGAGTTGATATTAATTTTCGAAGAGTTTTGACGAGTTAAAAGCTTTGTAGAACAAGGCTACGTTCTATTTAGGGCTTGTCTTGGTTGACATATTAATGGAGATTTGGCTATAATTTTGTGAAAGAAAATTTTGAAAAGATTAAGGGGTTATAGTACAAGATTCCCACGAAGAGAAATTATAAAAATGATTTCAAATAAAAAGATAAAGTTACACTTACCAAAGAGTTTGGTTGAGGAAGAATACTAAGTTTCATCTTGCATGGGATGGCCGCCAAGCCTCCACACTCTTAGAGAAACTTTAAACTTTATTTTTTAATTAATAATAATCTCATTAGTTCAACAGTTAATCAATTTTATAGTCTCCTTGTAAACCCTAATGTAAAGAAGGAAGAAAATAGAGAAAGGATGAGAAGGTGGGGGTGGCTTCCTTGGTTTAAATTGAGGTAGGAGATTCTTACCCCTTTCTTCTTTGTTCTCATGATTTAAGAATTTAATTCATTGGATTTAAATTTTAATTTATTTTCTTTGCACAAATTCATGAAATTTAAACACTCACGAAGCCTTTCAATAAAAAATTACTCAAATTTAAATGCACAAAAAATAATTAAAAAACCTTAGGTATTATCATCTTCATGATCCTACTAAAGAACTATTATTTTATTGCTTAGGCTTTTGGTGATAGAAAATGCCCTTATTATGAATTGGTAAAATATGTATCCGAGGGTTAGAATGGAAAAGGGATAGATTAGATGTCACACCAAAAATAAAGTTATTTAAAATAATTTGTAAAGTATATGTTTACCTAACAATACTAAATAAGAATAAATGAAAAATTATCTTTCATAATGATTGTCCCGAATATTTGAGGTATCAATAATGATGATCAGAGTAGTTTATTAGCAGTTCTTGCCTATGGAGAGAGCATTCTTTTGTGAAAATTCATTTTGCCCAAAAAGCTTTAATTTTTTATTCTCTTTTCTCATTTATATTTATGCAATGCTATTTTATTCAATCTCATTTATTTTTCATAGGCTTATACATAATAATATACAATTTCTCAAGTTATAGTTGCTACCTCGATGCTATCATGTATTCTTAAAAGATAAATTTGATGATTTGGTTCTTTTAATTTTTAACATTTAATATGTTAATAGGTTCTTAGATGTTTTCATCATGATTACTTCATATCATATCGGCATAAAAAGAATGCGCCACAAATATGAGAAATTGTTTTGTTCAGCTTTGTCCTTTTTAGAGATCTATAATGGATTATGGTTTAATAGTTAAATAATTGTAATAGATATTTGAGTTTAGTTAGACTCATAAGGTAGTTATGTTCGATTTGGAGATATTAGCAGCAGCAACAACAACAACAACAAGTTTTTATCCCACTAAGTGAGGCCGGCTATGTGAATGCCTTTTCTCCCTTGTGTCCTATTGAGTGTCATATTTTCATTTAATTTTAAAAAATTAAGATAATTTTTCATACAATATGCGCAATTCTTTTTAGGTCTACATCTACTTTTCTTAACATACGACGAATCTGAACATCTATTCTCCTAATTGGATCATCAGATGATCGGCGTTTAATGTGACCAAACCATCTAAGCCGGCTCTCTCTAATCTTTCCTACCACTGGAGCTATGCCAACCTTTTCACGGATACATTTATTTCACATTTTCTCTTAGTGTCAAGCCACTTATCCACCTAAGCATTCTCATCTCAGCAACACTTAACTTAGTTTTATGATTCTCTTTTAAAGGCCAATATTTTTTGTGTCATAAAGCATTGCAAGTCTCACTACCATCTTATAAAATTTTCCTTTAAATCTAAGCGGTATTTTTCTATCACACAATAGGTCTGATGCATTCTTCCTCTTCAACCAACCGACTTGAATTCTACTAATAACATCCCCATCTGTATCACCATCCGACTTGAACAATAGACCTGAGATATCTAAAACGTTCACACTTTTAATGATTTGATCACCCATATTCACAACTCTGTCACTAGCTCTACTACTTACATTCCTCTATTTTAGAGATATTAGTGTATTAATAAAAAAATGAATTGAGACTTTCTTAATCTGAATTGGAAGTCATTGCTTTGCCTTTTCTCTCCAGTTTCTGTCATCATCTCGCCAAAAAAAAATTGATACCCTCTTCTCGTCTTCATTCCAATCTCTTGCTAAAATGTCATCGTAAGCATAGAACCATTCCTTTCACTATTTCTCCACCCACCATGTAAGTCTCAATATATCTTTTATCACATCATGTAGATCCACGCATGCACATCTCGCCATTCTCAACCCCGCTTAACTCTTTCAGATCTCGCCATACCCAACATTCTTATTGCTAGATCTTTCATTCCCCATCTCTACGCCAAATCCAAAATTCACAGAACTCAGATATCACAACCCACTGCTCTCGCAAAACTCTTTTTGTCATCTCACCACCTTTGATCCTCAACAAATGTACGCTCACCTAGCCTCCAAGCCATAGTTTATCCATCTTGCTTTTCAAGCCCAAATTCGGCTGTCAATTTCTAGTTTCCAGCCACATTTGTTTGACATTGAGGGCAAGGTCGTTTTGAAAGTATGGGTTGCGGTAGGTGTTTATGATAGATTATGGGGTAATAGTTAAATAATTATGATAGTTGAGTTGAGTTTGGGTAATAAGAGAATATGTGCTCATTGAGTTTATAGATATCCTAATTTTCTTATAAATAATCTCTTTTTGAAGATGTTAGGGCATGAATAAAAGAAGTTGAGCCTCTCCGAATTTGAGTTTAATTTCCTTCTCTTGCCGACCCAATTATTGTAGTCGCCAACGAACTAAAATCACGGTTTATGCTTCACCCATTAGTATTGATACGTTCTAAAAAATTATCTTATTCAAGCATGAATTTCGATGAACATTGAGACTGAGAGCTCCAAACATTACATATACTCTCAATTGACCTGTCTTGATAAGATAAGTCATCTAATATCAAACATGATTCAATTTGAGTCCAAATGAGCCTAGATCATGCAAGCATAGTAAGAAGATTTGAGATATATTTTGGGAGACCAAATGATCTCCAAATTTAATAAGTTTACAGTTAAATTAAGGGTCTCGACAAGACGAATATAACGAGCCCAATCTCACTTAATTTTAAGATCATTAAGAAGTTTAAATAATAAAATATCATCCGATCAAATGAATCATTCTAGGTTGTTCGATGGAGTGATTCAAATTCATAAATTATTTATGTGGGATGCTACTTACAAAATTTATAAATAGATCTCTACTCGAGGGGTTAGACCTCTAGGAGAAAGCTGAAGGTGCTCCAAGCTCTTGAGAGTTCTCGAGCTCCACCACCGTCAACCAACATTATCACCGCCGTCGAACCACTGTTGTCGGGTCACCATCGTCGCCATTGTCGGGCATTCGATGTTGGGTCACCACCATCAGACCACCTGTGGCCACCACCAAAACTACCACTGCATGCCTAATCACAATCAACATCACCACCAGGCCACCATTGCTTGGCCACCATCCTCATCGCACCTGAATCGCCATTGTCTGCTCGCCGCCACCGTCACTGCTTGGACCACCATCATCGCCTTCGTACCACCACCGTCTGCTCGCAAACACCGCCAGACTACCACGACCAAGCCACCATAATCACTGCTTGGACCATCATCGTCGGTTCATTGCCACTGTCAGAACTTCGCTGCCCGGTAACTATCATTCCCACCGTTGGACCATCGTCGTCGGGCCATCTTTATCATTTGACTATTGCTACCTGGCCACCACGATCGCCACAGTCAAAACACGGCTATTTGGTCGCCGCCACAGTCAAACATCATTTCCAGTTCGCCACCGTCGTCGCCACCAGACCAATGTTGTTCGGTTGTCGTTTGGCCACCACTGTTTTACCACTTGACCACCATCATCTGACCAAAGCCACCACAGAACCACCATTGCCCGACCACCACTATCACCTCAGTATAACCACCGTCGTCTAGCCGCCAACAACCCCAGAATATTGTTTTCTGGCCACCACCATCACTGTTGTCAAACTATCATTGTCAGTTCACCGCCCTGACTAGAACTCCGCAGCCAGACCACGTCACCGCCCCCGCCGAACCACAGTCATCTGACCACTGCTACCGACGATGCCGACATCAAATTTTCTGGTACCTGCCTCTATACCTGAACCTCCTTCGCCACAGTCAAGTTGTCGCCACTTCTCCAATGTATTATGCCACTCTCCTGACAGAATTCACGTCAATAACCCTCATTTATGTAACATTGTTTTCTGGTATTCTAGGATCGGTAAAGTCTTATAACTTATATCGACATAGTGGAATCATTTCAACTGAGCTGGACCCCATGATTTTTATCCTNTCCTCCTTCGCCACAGTCAAGTTGTCGCCACTTCTCCAATGTATTATGCCACTCTCCTGACATAATTCACGTCAATAACCCTCATTTATGTAACATTGTTTTCTGGTATTCTAGGATTGGTAAAGTCTTATAACTTATATCGACATAGTGGAATCATTTCAACTGAGCTGGACCCCATGATTTTTATCCTTTGGGATTTTTCACGTAAAAAATTTCGGATATCCCTTCTATCAATTCTTCTTTTATCTGTGTGTGTATCTGATCTTTGTGCAAGATTAGGACGTAATATATCACTAAATTGTCACAAATTTACCCGCACGCAACAAGTGTGTACGCATCAATGCTTTTTTCCGTAGGTGTTGGATTGTGTCAAATATTATAATTTATCTTAACATATTCATTGATGTAAAATGGTTGGGATTAATTTTCCGACTGCTGTATAAGCAGAGCATTTGAACGTAGGAATTTTGGTTTTCCTTTCAACTGCTAATTTAGTATTTTTGACTTTGTAGNAAGCTTTGTGCTTTTTAGAGATCTATAATAGATTATGTTTTAATAGTTAAATAATTGTAATAGATATTTGGGTTTAGTTAGACTCATAAGGTAGTTATGTTCGATTTGGAGATATTAGCAACAACAACAACAACAACAAGCTTTTATCCCACTAAGTGAGGTCGGCTATGTGAATGCCTTTTCTCCCTTGTGTCCTATCGAGTGTCATATTTTCATTTAATTTTAAAAAATTAAGATAATTTTTCATACAATATGCCTAATTCTTTTTAGGTCTACATCTACTTTTCTTAACATATGACGAATCTAAACATCTATTCTTCTAATTGGATCATCAGATGGTCGGCGTTTAATGTGACCAAACCATCTAAGCCGGATCTCTCTAATCTTGTCTGCCACTGGAACTATGCCAACCTTTTCACGGATACATTTATTTCACATTTTCTCTTAGTGTCAAGCCACTTATCCACCTAAGCATTCTCATCTCAGCAACACTTAACTTAGTTTTATGATCCTCTTTTAAAGGCCAACATTTTTTGCGCCATAAAACATTGCAAGTTTCACCACCATCTTATAATTTTTTTCTTTAAATCTAAGCGGTACTTTTCTATCATACAATAGGTCTGATGCATTCGTCCTTTCAACCAACCGACTTGAATTCTACTAATAACATCTCCATCTATATCACCATCCCTTTGAACAATAGACCTGAGATATCTAAAACGTTCACACTTTTAATGATTTGATCACCCATATTCACAACTCTGTCACTAGCTCTACTATTGCAAAAATTACATTCCACTATTTAGAGATATTAGTGTATTAATAAAAAAATTAATTGAGCCTTTCTTAATCTGAATTGGAAGTCATTAATCTTTTGCATAGCAATGGGATTGCATTAATGGTACTTTCACAAAATCTTTGCCTTTTCTCTCCGTCTCTGTCTTCACTCGCCAAAAAAAAATTGATACCCTCTTCTCGTCTTCATTCCAATCTCTTGCTAAAATGTCATCGTAAACACAGAACCATTCTTTTCACTATCTCTCCACCCACCATCTAAGTCTCAATATATCTTTTATCGCATCATGTAGATCCACACATGCACATCTCGCCATTCTCAACCCCGCTTAACTCATTTAGATCTCGCCATACCCAACATTCTTATTGCTAGATCTTTCATTCCTCATCTCTACGCCAAATCCAAAATTCACAGAACTCGGATATCACAACCCACTGCTCTCGCAAAACTCTTTTTGTCATCTCACCACCTCCGATACTCAACAAATCTACGCTCACCTAGCCTGCAAGCCATAGTTTATCCATTCTTGCTTTTCAAGCCCAAATTCGGCTGTCAATTTCTAATTTCCAGCCACATTTGTTTGACATTGAGGGCAAGGTCGTTTTGAAAGTATGGGTTGCGTTAGGTGTTTATGATAGATTATGGGGTAATAGTTAAATAATTATGATAGTTAAGTTGAGTTTGGGTAATAAAAGAATATGTGCTCATTGAGTCTTTAGATATCCTAATTTTCCTATAAATAGTCTCTTTTTGAAGATGTTAGGGCATGAATAAAAGAAGTTGAGCCTCTCCCAATTTGAGTTTAATTTCTTTCTCTTGCCAGCCCAATTATTGGAGTCGCCAATGAACTAAAATCAAGGTTTATGCTTCAACCATTAGTATTGATACGTTCTAAAAAATTATCATATTCAAGCATGAATTTTGATGAACATTGAGACCGAGAGCTCCAAATATTACATATACTCTCAATTGATCCCTCTTGATAGGATAAGTCATCTAATATTAAACATGATTCAATCTGAGTCCAAATGAGCCTAGATCATGCAAGCATAGTAAGAAGATTTGAGATATATTTTGGGAGACCAAATGATCTCCAAATTTAACAAGTTTACAGTTAAATTAAGAGTCTCGACAAGACGAATATAACGCGCCCAATCTCACTTAATTTTAAGATCATTAAGACATTTAAATAATAAAATATCATCCGATCAAATGAATCATTCTAAGTTGTTCGATGAAGTGATTCAAATTCATAAACTATTTATGTGGGATGCCACTTACAAAATTTATAAATAGACCCCTACTCGAGGGGTTAGACCTGTAGGAGAAAGCTGAAGGAGCTCCAAGCTCTTGAGAATTCTCGAGCTCCACCACTGTCAACCAACATTATCACCTCCGCCGAACCACTGTTTTCTAGTCACCATCGTCGCCATTGTCGGGCATTCGATGTTGGGTCACCACCATCAGACCACTTGTGGCCACCACCAAAACTACCACTGCATGCCTAATCACAATCGACATCACCACCAGGCCACCATTGCTTCATCGCACCTGAATCACCACTGTCTGCTCGCCGCCACCGCTTGACTACCACTGCCAAGCGGCCACCTTCACTGCTTGGACCACCATCATCGCCTTCGAACCACCACCGTCTACTCGCAAACACCGCCAGACTACCACGACCAAGCCACCATAATCACTGCTTGGACCATCATCGTCGGTTCATTGCCACTTTCAGAACTTAGTTGCCTGGTAACTATCATCCCCACCGTTGGACCATCGTCGTCGGGCCATCTTTATCGTTAAACTACTGCTACCTGGTCACCACGATCGCCACAGTCAAAACACGGCTATTTGGCCGCCGCCACAGTCAAACATCATTTCCAGTCCGCCACCGTCGTCGCCACCGGACCAATGTTGTTCGGTTGTCGTTTGGCCATCACTGTTTTACCACTTGACCACCATCATCTGACCAAAGCCACCACAGAACCACCATTGCCCGACCATCACTATCACCTCAGTATAACCACCGTCGTCTAGCCGCCAACACCCCCAGAATATTGTTTTCTGGCCACCACCATCACTGTTGTCAAACTATTATTGTCAGTTCACCGCCCTGACTAGAACTCCGCAGCCAGACCACGTCACCGCCCCCGCCGAACCACAGTCATCTGACCACTGCTACCGACGATGCCGACATCAAATTTTCTGGTACCTGCCTCTATACCTGAACCTCCTTCGCCACAGTCAAGTTGTCGCCACTTCTCCAATGTATTATGCCACTCTCCTGACAGAATTCACGTCAATAACCCTCATTTATGTAACATTGTTTTCTGGTATTCTAGGATCGGTAAAGTCTTATAACTTATATCGACATAGTGGAATCATTTCAACTGAGCTGGACCCCATGATTTTTATCCTTTGGGATTTTTCACGTAAAAAATTTCGGATATCCCTTCTATCAATTCTTCTTTTATTTGTGTGTGTATCTGATCTTTGTGCAAGATTAGGACGTAATATATCACTAAATTGTCACAAATTTACCCGCACGCAACAAGTGTGTACGCATCAATGCTTTTTTCCGTAGGTGTTGGATTGTGTCAAATATTATAATTTATCTTAACATATTCATTGATGTAAAATGGTTGGGATTAATTTTCCGACTGCTAAGCAGAGCATTTGAACGTAGGAATTTTGGTTTTCCTTTCAACTGCTAATTTAGTATTTTTGACTTTGTAGGTAATCAAGCTAAGTCATTGGTTTTAAATATCATGTCCTTAACAGAGATTGGTTGAGAAAACCTTTTATTGTTTAAGCTTTTTGCTCATCGATGTTTTTTTAATGATACATGTAATTCATGAAATTTGAGACTGCTATTTAACTTGAACTTTTAAACCCATATATTGAATGATAACTCAGCTTTTAATGCTATCGACATTTCAAGTTTATGATACTAGTATTAACACTTTGGTTTATTTCCCTCAAATTAATAAATTAGATGCTCTTGAATTTATTTATTGTTATCAAATTATGGTCATTTTAATCGTCATTTTCACTTTTAACCCAATTATTTGGTGTCAATTTTGAAAATCTCTTTCTTCATTCTTTTCGAGTACTTCATGAATTATTACTCTTTTTGTTCAAGTCTTTTTTGTGCATAATTCTGGTTATTACTTTTTGGTATATCATTTTCAATTATGTCACTTAAATTCTATCATGCTTCTGCAAATTTATTTCATATTTTTTGTCCATTGTCGTCGTCATCATCATCATCTATCTTAAGCCAATTATTTGTGGTTAGTTTCAAGAATCCTCCTTACCATTCTTTCCTACTAAAGTGCTAAATAAGATGCTAACTCCATTTTGTGTAAATTGCTATTGCTTAGTGCTTGCCATATTACCTTCTGTTCATCACTTTTATATCTTAATCCTTTCACATAAACTCTATCTACTCCTCTTATTAGGCATCTTTTATCCTCATTTGCAAATGTGAAAACTGCTTAGCTTAATTTCCTAGTATCTTTTTTCTGTGATTGGAGCTACTCCCACATTTCTAATTTATCATTTTAGTGAAAAATATCAAAATGTTCATTGGATTATTTGTATGGGGACCGCTTTAGTCCCAATCATCTAGTATGTTTAATTTGGTCGCTTGACTTCTTAAATACGATCAAAATAGTTTCTCTGTGGGTTTATTTTGGATCATTTTTTTGAATTCAAGAGATTGTTTTAGATATAATTTGAGTCAAGGGACTAAATTTGGCACATTCAATTGTTAGACTAAAATGGCTCTCCATAAATTATCCAGGGGAATATATATAACCTCTTCTTTTTATCATTTCTAATGTTATTCTTTCTACATTTTTCATAAATCTATATCATCATTGTCAATTATTTACCCTCAACTTGTCTATCAACCTCTTCTTTATTGTTTAACACTCATCCATATCATATAATTTAATTTAATTTTATAAAATTTATCTTTATATTTTCCTTTATTTTCTAAGATATCATTCCTTAAAAAATCATCTTTTTTTATATAACATTTCATCTCCATCCTTCCTAGCTTTATCAGTTTAGAATTCTCTTTTTTTTTTCTACTCTCGACTTCGCTGTCAAGGTCTTCTTTTTTGCTTAGTGCTCATTCATATAAAATAATTTTATTGCAAACTTTAAAGTTTATCTTTATTTCTGTTTAATATTCTCTTATTGCATAGTATTCTAAAGATTGCTAAAACCTACCACCTTTAGGAATCACTTGTCTTATAGTAACATATATTGATAATTTTCATGTTCATGCCGGCCGAAGCTTTATGCACTAATTTAATCTTTCTTTTACTATGCTACTTTATCTTTCTAAGTTTTTCTGCATTATTCCAAATCAATCATACCCTCATGAACATCTATAGCAAATTTTTTAATTCTTGAAACTTGCTCACATTAGAGTATCTCTAATTTTGACCCATTTAGACATTTTGATTTATTGTTTTTTTGGTTGCCATCAAGCTAATCCAAGTGACTAATTTTTTGTGACGCCTATTTTATAATTTATTTACATTTTACTACATAAACATGTTCATTTGTTGCAACTTCAAATTGAAATATGGATCATGCAGATATGCATCAGCACCCCAGAAACTTAGAACTGATTGGGATGGGTTCACCAAAGATTATTTTTTGAAGAGGGAGACATTGGTGTCTGTATTTCTTCTTATAGATGCCAGTATTCCTCCAAAGAAAATTGATCTTGAATATGCCAGTTGGCTCAGTCAGAATCAGGTAAGCATTTTGGTTTGTTCCATTTCATAATCTTTTTTTTTTTTTTACATTTATGACATTTTGGCAAGGATGAACTCTTAATGCACATTGGAGACTTCCTAAATTTGCAAATATAAAATAGGAAGATATACATTCTTAGTTCTAACATCTAAACTCCAATTTTTACACATACAATCTTGCCTATGCATGAGAAGGCAAAGTAGTGGTACATTTTTATGTGATATGAAAGAACTAAGGGATATAAGTGTAAAAAGTGAAGTTTAGGTGTTTGATATGTAAATACATAATCATTTAGTGGTGGTATGTGTGTAATGGCCCCTACAACATAATGTCATATTCTAGTAAGCCCAAAAGATAATTGTTGATTGGTTCCATGAAATTTTTGGCTTCATCTCTTGCAAAATTTACATGATGTCTTTGGAGCAGATTCCAATGACTCTCATTTTCACAAAGTGTGACAAACGCAAGAAGAAGAAAAATGGTGGGAAGATGGCAGAGGAGAATGCTGGAGCTTTTCTCAGCTTAATCGCCGAATACTTCGAGGCTGCGCCAGCTTGGATTATGGCGAGCAGTGTGACGAATATGGGTCGAGACGAGATCCTTCTCCACATTGCCCAGCTCAGGAATTACTGGCTCAAACACTGAACAACAACCTCTCTGCATTTATTTGTGAGTCTCACCTAATTTTTCAGCAATGTTAATAGATAGGAAGATTTACGTACGTACCGCTCAATTCCTATGTATTTACATATCTAACTCCTAAACTTCACTTCTTACCTATGCATGAAAGTTGTATTTCACTTTTTAAAAGTTAAAATGATGGTATTTTTTGTATGGTATAAATGTAAAAATTAAAGTGTAGATGTTATATATGTATATAGATAGGAATTGGGTGGTATGTATAAATGTTCCTAATAAATATTGCCAAGATGCTCATGAGTATTTTATATTATCAAAATTAATATCAATTCAGTTGGTAGCCTCTTCTTCTCGCCAATCATGCAAAGCATCTGATATAGAAACATATGGATCGTGAAAGATTTGCATGCGTATCACTCAAGTTCTAAGAAATTATTCCATACGAACAGCGCATGCGCTGTCCGATCTCGGCTGTCGATCACAGTTTTGCTTTTTCTTTTATTTTTAAAAATGAAGTCCACCGAAATACAGTTTTGCTGTAATCAATGGTGGAGATCAGACAGCGCATGCATCTCTGATGGAATAATTTTTCTAAGTTCTATGGCTTTTACAATCTAAAACCTAAACTTCAATTTTTTTTTGCATTTATCACCTTATCTATGCATGAAAAGTTGTGTTGTAATTTCCAAAAAAGTTAAAATTTAGGTGCTACATACGTAAACCCATAGCAATTAGGTGGAATGTATGTAGATTCCCCTTGGAACTTTTCCAAATTATAATTAAAAAAAAATGAAGATGCCCCCATGATATATATATATATATATTCTCTATGCTAAACATTATAATATAGATGGCATTACTATAAAATAAGAGGGGCATGACAATTGTTGTAATGGCCTTTTCACGAATGAGTTGGGTCAAATAGCATAAATATATTGTGCATGATGTTTTCCAAGGTGTTAGATATGTAAATATATAAAAAATTAAATATTATAAATTATTTTTTTATGTGATTTGAAAGATTCGGGTATAAATGTCTGGAACAAAGTTTATGTAACAAGTGGGCGGCAGCTCAAAGTATGGGTGTGAATGTGTTTGGCTCGTTTATATGTTTGTTTTGTTTGAAGTTGGCTCGTGTTTGAAATAGCTCGTGAATAGTTTGTTCGTGTTTGACTCGAAAATATATTTATGTTCGTTTAAGCTCGTGTTCGGCTCGAAAAAATATTATTGTTGGTTTTCAGCTCGTGTTCGGCTTGAATTGGCTTGTTTGAATTAATTAAAATAATAAATATAAAGTGATGGATTCAAACATACACTATTTTCATCCCATAAATGATACAAAAATGCATGATCACATGAGTTAGTGCTAATTTAAACATCCATACATGTCCATTTTAACTTGAAGTTGAACATGATCTAACAAAGTTTTATTTGTGTTCCGCTCATTTATAATTTAATTTTAGAAAAAGTTTGCGTTCAAGTCATTTGTTATATATATATATATATATATATATATATATATATATATATATATATATATANACTCGTTTATATGTTTGTTTTGTTTGAAGTTGGCTCGTGTTTGAAATAGCTCGCGAATAGTCTGTTCGTGTTTGACTCGAAAATATATTTATGTTCGTTTTAGCTCGTGTTCGGCTTGACAAAATATTGTTGTTGGCTTTCAGCTCGTGTTCGGCTTGAATTGACTTGTTTGAATTAATTAGAATAATAAATATAAAGTGGTGGATTCAAACATACACTATTTTCATCCAATGAATGATACAAAAAATGCATGATCACATGAGTTAGTGCTAATTTAAACATCTATACATGTTCATTTTAACTTAAAGTTGAACATGATCTAACAAAGGTTTATTTGTGTTCTGCTCATTTATAATTTAATTTTAGAAAAAATTTGCGTTCAAGTCATTTGTTATATATATATATATATATATATATATATATATATATATATATATATATATATATATATATATATATATATATATATATATATATATATATATATAT
>JXCR01144318.1:96622-125980 GCA_002079205.1 Phalaenopsis hybrid cultivar
TTAGAATGGACGAGTAGAGTGATTGAGCCTTTGTTGTCAGATTATGTTATAGGATGTCAATATTTGTCATTAAGTGTTTCATGCCCCAAAAATTTGACAATTGGCAATAAATGATGGAATATTGAATCACTTATACGTATAAATAAGATGTGTGCTAGAGAATTTGTGGCGGTAGTGTGATTGGTTAATGTTTTAGTATTGCATGAGAACCCAACACATTCAGGTAGTAGAAATGATGGACAAAGATGTCAAATAATTTTGATTTAGAAAACCCAGAAGGTGAAGAAATCACGGTGTCTAGTTCAAGTAAATAAATTCGTTATAGATGGGGAATGTCACAGGTAGGAAAGGGTTACACAGATGGGCAATAGTTGGGGCTTCAGTGCATCGTATTTGGGGTTGGCATGACTTTCAAAATGATGTGTCGCTTTGTAGGTTGTTTTGTATGGTGTTTCGTAGCAAGAAGTGGGCGGTGGTCGATGGTAATATGTGGTAGGGGGCCGAAGGTGGTGGTGGCTGGATGCGGTGGAGAAGTGATGTTGGACTTTAACTCTTTCTCCAAACTTTAGTCTTCTTTAGGCTTCAAGCCCTCATTCCCCTTCTCATAAAAGAAATATGGCTCTATTTATGGAGTCTAGGCTACAAATAAGAAAAGAATCCATACTACTCTTGGTTATACGGCTCAGAGAGACCCCTTTAATAAAATAACATTTAATAGATATTTTAGTGTCTTAATGATGTCAGAATTAAGTGATCTTGGGCTTCTCAGATACTTGTGGATCGATTTGACTTTAAGCTTATTATATTCAGAATCTGTTTAATCTTCCAAATATGCTCGAAAAGCTTCCAAATTTGATTTAGTTACTTGATCTAAGCCTGATTTGACTTGCATTGGATCCATTCTAGTACACTTAGGTTCATCTCGTCAAACCGAGTAGTTTGATTATAAGTTTATTGAAATCAAACTTTTGGATAGCTTTAAATTGAAATTTGAATGTTTCGTGTTCAAAATCATGCATGATGTCATAGAGCCCTTCATGCATTGGTAAGATTGTAGTTTAGGTGTTAGTTATGTAAATATATATAAAATAAATAAATATCATAAAAAATATCGCACTTTAAAAAAGTTAAAACTATTGTTATTTTTATGCGATTTCAAAGATTTGGGTGGTATAAATGTTAAAAACAAAATTTACATTTTACCTAGATATGTAAATACATAAGAATTGGGTGGTATGTATGTAAATGTCCCTAAATAATTTTGTGATTATCCAAGCACTGACTATGTTAAATCTGTAAGAACTTTTGAATGCTATTAAAATTTTGAAATTCTCCAATTAATTGAATAAATTACTTGATACCGAAACAACGCATGCGATGATGACTTGAACGAGCTGAATTTTTATTCATGTTCGGCTCGTTTATATATTTTATTGTTCGAAATTGGCTCATGTAGAAACACTATAGGAGAAGTTGTGATTAGTGTCTGAAATTTGCGTCGGATTTTTCGGACGCAAAAAATTGATGTTGTGCGGTTGTTAATCGACAAATAATAAATTTTAGTATTTACGGTGGATTTTGCGTTCGATTTGCGTCAACAAATTCGACTAAAAGAGTATTATGAAAACGACAGAAGCTGTGGTGACGTTGCGACGGTTTTTTGCGTCGAATTTACATCTAATAAATCGACGCAAAACTTTATTTATTAGCATCGAACTATTTCCAGCCCAAATTAGATGAAAATCCGACGCAAATGACCTAATTTACTCAACCTATGTGCCTATATTTTATTTGTGATTCCCTCCTCTAGTGTGCCCCTCATTCGTCTCTACTTATGTCGGAAACCCTTCTCGAGCTTTCCCTCGCCCATGCCCCCCCTCCACCCTTCTTCTCTCTCTCAATTTTGCTCAAAACCATCTCTTTCCAGACGAAGCTTCAAGATACAGTTTCCTTTAGATCTCCCTTTCAATCTTGATGTTATGCACTTTGAGAAGAACTTTTTTTTATAATGTCTTCAACACTGTAATGAATATCAAGGGTAAGACAAGATATTGTGAAAGCTATAATGGATTTGAATGAGTGTTATAAAAGGAGGACCTTAGAACTTTAGGAGACAAATGGAGGTAAATTAATAAAGCCCAAAGTTGGATATTGTCTTACACCAGAATAGCGAAGGACAATTTTTGAGTGGGTGAATTTTCTGAAGTTCCCCAGTGGCTGTGTGTTGACCTCACTTTTGGTTGAGGTCTAGAAACTTCTTTAGTAGCCTAGATCTAGCCATAGGACCTTCCNATTTTATGGCTTTTGCAGTTTAAAACCTAAACTTTAATTTTTTTTTGCATTTATCACCTTATCCATGCATGAAAAGTTTTGTTGTAATTTCCAAAAAGTTAAAAATAAAAATATTTTTATATGTGATTTAAAAGATATAGGTGGTATAGATATAAAAATGTAAGATTTAGGTGCTACATATGGAATGTATGTTGATTCCCCTTGGAACTTTTCGAAATTATAATTAAAAAAAATGANCCATTATCAGAATCATCAACAACTTTTTCATTATGACGATTGTTCAAATGATGATTTTCCTTTAAAAAGAATATTTCAGCTTTGCAGTGATTATATGCCCTTTTGATGAAATTTTAAGCAAGTGATATTTTTTTTATTCTTAAAAATGGATTTATTGAAGGTTTAGGTCTAATTGTAGAGCTTTGGGTAGATCGAATAGTGGATTTTGTTGTAGTCTTTACAACTAAATACTCAAAGATATTCAGTGACGAGCATATTCATTTGCCTGAGATTCATTAAGTACCTATGAAGCTCTTTATCATGTTGATTAAGACAGTATTAGGACCTCAACCTTGCCTTCGTTTCTATCCAGGTAAGAATTTATGTCCCTAACCTCTCTTTCCTTTGCCAAAATCTTATACCAAAAAATTTTTGCATGACACACAAGCTTCGACTTGGCAAAATCCATTTTCTGGTAATCATTTATTTGATAACAATCAAAGAAATCATTCATTTAGGCAAGTCATTCGAAGAATTTATTGGGATCATAGACCCTATCAAGAGTGAGGGCTTCCTTGACTTTCCTATCAGATCACCAAAGTCATCACCATTCTTATTCCCTTGGTTGTGTCTAGTATGGTTGTTTTCCTCTACATGAAAATTCCTAGGAGTTTCTTAGATTAGAGCTACAAGTGGTGTTTGCAACCTAAGGTTTAGTTCGTTAAGCTAGCCCATTATAGCTTCAATGGATTGTTGGACTTACCATAATCTACCATTATGGTTCTTTTCCCTAATAATTTGGTCTTCAATGATTTTTTTGCTTATTTATCAAATTGTTCCATATTAGCTCATTTAGGTGGTATATTGTGTTAGTTAATTGTGCACAAATGATGTAGTTGTGCAAACAATTAATTAAACTGTTTTGAGTGTAGGGGTGAGCGCTAACCGTCTTGAGATTATTAAATATGTGATTATAGAAGCATATAAATGTTGGCTAATATAAATTTATATGAAAAAGGTTCAACAAGATAACTCAAACAAGCTGAACTAGTTAAATCTAACTAGATTATGCGAAAGATATAATCGAGGATCTTATATTTTGATCAATACCAAAGATGAAAATCTTAATAGTATTTTGTGGAACTCACTTTATCATTGAATTTGCTGTCAAGCAAGTGATTTATATTGCACAGGTTAAAGTAAAAAACTAAGTCAATTATGTGAAGCCAACTAATTAGAAGAATGTCACTATTCATTGAATTTCCATGAAATAGAGTATGCTTATTAAATAATATTAAAATACACTACATAACAGAGAAAATAACTTGAGAAAGAATTTAACTAATTGCAAATGAAGAGAAGTTTTCGTTTGCATGTGTTCCTATATTCTCTCCCTTTTCATCAATCTTATGCCCTAAATGTAATTTTGTTCTCGGTTTTGCCTTGAGTTATAGGATAGTTTCAATTAGGAAGTTTTAAAGGATGTAAAGGAAGGTGTGAGAGGCTAGAATTAAAATTTTGTGGGGCGTTTCTTGGAGAAAACCTAAGTTATGAGTTAGTCATATAATTTACAACTCAAAAACAAAAAAAAATATTGATATGAGTTTAAGTCATTAGTGTGGACAATATATATAACCCCATGACTTGAAATCACTTGAAAACTTTAGAGGGGTGTATCTAGTTATTTTTCAGAAAGTTTTAAAATTTTTAAAGCATTTTTAATATTTTTCAAATTTTTTGAATCAGACTAGCTTCTGTAGGAACTTTATATAGACAGTGCCCAAATTTAAATATTTTATTTTACAAAAAAGACTTAGTCCTAGAAAAATTAAGGAAAACTCATAGAAGCTGTAGAGGGAAATCTAGAGTTGATATTAATTTTCAAAGAGTTTTGACGAGTTAAAAGCTTTGTAGAACAAGGCTACGTTTTATTTAGGACTTGTCTTGGCTGACATATTAATGGACATTTGGCTATAATTTTGTGAAAGAAAATTTTGAAAAGATTAAGGGGTTATAGTACAAGATTCCCACGAAGAGAAATTATAAAAATGATTTCAAATAAAAAGATAAAGCTATCACTTACCAAAGAGTTTGTTTGAGGAAGAATACTAAGTTTCATCTTGCATGGGATGGCCGCCAAGCCTCCACACTCTTAGAGAAACTTTAAACTTTATTTTTTAATTAATAATAATCTCATTAGTTCAACAGTTAATCAATTATATAGTCTCCTTATAAACCCTAATATAAAGAAGGAAGAAAATAGAGAAAGGATGAGAATGGGGGTGGCTTCCTTGGTTTAAATTGAGGTTGGAGATTCTTATCCCTCTCTTCTTTGTTCTCATGATTTAAGAATTTAATTCATCGGATTTAAATTTTAATTTATTTTCTTCGCACAAAATCATGAAATTTAAACACACACGAAGCCTTTCAATAAAAAATTACTCAAATTTAAATGCACAAAATTTAAATAAAAAACCTTAGGTATTATCATCTTCATGATCCTACTAAAGAACTATTATTTTATTGCTTAGGCTTCTGGTGATAGAAAATGCCCTTATTATGAATTGGTAAAATATGTATCCGAGGGTTAGAATGGAAAAGGGATAGATATGATGTCACACCAAAAATAAAGTTATTTAAAATAATTTGTAAAGTATATGTTTTCCTAGCAACACTAAATAAGAATAAACGAAAAATTATCTTTCATAATGATTGTCCCAAATATTTGAGGTATCAATAATGATGATCAGAATAGTTTATTAGTAGTTCATGCCTATGGAGAGAGCATTCTTTTGTGATAATTCATTTTACCCAAAAAGCTTTAATTTTTTATTCTCTTTTCTCATTTATATTTATGCAATGCTATTTTATTCAATCTTATTTATTTTTCATAAGCTTATACATAATAATATACAATTTCTCAAGTTATAGTTGCTACCTCGATGCTATCATGTATTCTTAAAAGATAAATTTGATGATTTGGTTCTTTTGATTTTTAACATTTAATATGTTAATTGGTTCTTAGATGTTTTCATCATGATTACTTCATATCATATCGGCATAAAAAGAATGCGCCACAAATATGAGAAATTGTTTTGTTCAGCTTTGTGCTTTTTAGAGATCTATAATAAATTATGGTTTAATAATTAAATAATTGTAATAGATATTTGAGTTTAGTTGGACTCATAAAGTAGTTATGTTCGATTTGGAGATATTAGCAACAACAACAACAAGCTTTTATCCCACTAAGTGAGGTCGGCTATGTGAATGCCTTTTCTCCCTTGTGTCCTATTGAGTGTCATATTTTCATTTAATTTTAAAAAAATTAAGATAATTTTTCATACAATATGCGCAATTCTTTTTAGGTCTACATCTAGCTTTCTTAACATAAGACGAATCTAAACATCTATTCTCCTAATTGGATTATCAGATAGTCGGCGTTTAATGTGACCAAACCATCTAAGCCGGCTCTCTCTAATCCTGCCTGCCACTGGAGCTATGTCAACATTTTCACGGATACATTTATTTCACATTTTCTCTTAGTGTCAAGCCACTTATCCACCTAAGCATTCTCATCTCAGCAACACTTAACTTAGTTTTATGATTCTCTTTTAAAGACCAACATTTTTTTGCGTCATAAAGCATTGCAAGTCTCACCACCATCTTATAAAATTTTCCTTTAAATCTAAGCAGTACCTTTCTATCACACAATAGGTCTGATGCATCTTCCTCTTCAACCAACCGACTTGAATTCTACTAATAACATCCCCATCTATATCACCATCCCTTTGAACAATAGACCCGAGATATCTAAAACGTTCACACTTTTAATGATTTGATCACCCATATTCACAACTCTGTCACTAGCTCTTTTACTGCGAAAATTACTTTCCACTATTTAGAGATATTAGTGTATTAATAAAAAAATGAATTTAGCCTTTCTTAATCTGAATTGGAAGTCATTAATCTATTGCATAACAATGGGATTGCATCAATAGTACTTTCACAGAATCTTTGCCTTTTCTTCTCCGTCTCTTTCGTCATCTCGCCAAAAAAAAATTGATACCCTCTTCTCGTCTTCATTCCAATCTCTTGCTAAAATGTCATCGTAAGCACAGAACCATTACTTTCACTATATCTCCACCCACCATCTAAGTCTCAATAGATCTTTTATCGCATCATGCAAATCCACGCATGCACATCTCGCCATTCTCAACCCCGCTTAACTCATTCAGATCTCGCCATACCCAACATTCTTATTGCTAGATCTTTCATTTCCCATCTCTACGCCAAATCCAAAATTCACATAGCTCAGATATCACAACCCACTGCTCTCGCAAAACTCTTTTTGTCATCTCACCACCTCCGATCCTCAACAAATCTACGCTCACCTAGCCTCCAAGCCATAGTTTATCCATTCTTGCTTTTCAAGCCCAAATTCGGCTGTCAATTTCTAGTTTCCAGCCACATTTGTTTGACATTGAGGGCAAGGTCGTTTTGAAAGTATGGGTTGCGGTAGGTGTTTATGATAGATTATGGGGTAATAGTTAAATAATTATGATAGTTGAGTTGAGTTTGGGTAATAAGAGAATATGTGCTCATTGAGTCTTTGGATATCCTAATTTTCTTATAAATAGTCTCTTTTTGAAGATGTTAGGGCATGAATAAAAGAAGTTGAGCCTCTCCCAATTTGAGTTTAATTTCTTTCTCTTGCCGGCCCAATTTTTTAAGTCGCCAACGAACTAAAATCATGGTTTATGCTTCACCCATTAGTATTGATACGTTCTAAAAAATTATCTTATTCAAGCATGAATTTCGATGAACATTGAGACCGAGAGCTCCAAATATTACATATACTCTCAATTGACCTGTCTTGATAAGATAAGTCATCTAATATTAAACATGGTTCAATCTGAGTCCAAATGAACCTAGATCATGCACTTAAAGCATAGTAAGAAGATTTGAGATATATTTTGGGAGACCAAATGATCTCCAAATTTAACAAGTTTACAGTTAAATTAAGGGTCTCGACAAGATGAATATAACGAGCCCAATATCACTTAATTTTAAGATCATTAAGACATTTAAACAATAAAATATCATCCGATCAAATGAATCATTCTAGGTTGTTCGATGGAGTGATTCAAATTCATAAATTATTTATGTGGGATGCTACTTACAAAATTTATAAATTGACCCTTACTCGAGGGGTTAGACCTGTAGGAGAAAGCTGAAGGAGCTCCAAGCTCTTGAGGGTTCTCAAGCTCCACCACCATCAACCAACACTATCACCACCGTCGAACCACTGTTGTCGGGTCACCACCGTCACCATCGTCGGGCATTCGATGTTGGGTCACCACCATCAGACCACTTGTGGCCACCACCAAAACTACCACTGCATGCCTAATCACAACCGACATCACCACCAGGCCACCATCCCATCGCACCTGAATCGCCACTGTCTGCTCGCCGCCTCCGCTTGACTACCACTGCCAAGCCGCCACCGTCACTGCTTGGCCACCATCATCACCTCCGAACCACCACTGTCTGCTCGCAAACACCGCTAGACTACCACGACCAAGCCACCACAATCACTGCTTGGACCATCATCGTCGGTTCATTGCCACTGTCAGAACTTCGCTGCCCAATAACTATCATCCCCACCGTTGGACCATCGTCGTCGGGTCATTTTTATCGTTAGACTACTTCTACCTAGTCACCACGAGCGCCACAATCAAAACACGACTATTTGGCTGCCGCACAGTCGAACATCATTTTTATTCTGCCACCGTCGTCGCCACCGGACCAATGTTGTTCGGTTGTCGTTTGGCCACCACCGTTTTACCACTTGACCACCATCATCTGACCAAAGCCACAACAGGACCACCATTGCTCGACCACCACTATCGCCCCAGCATAACCACCACCATCTAGCCGCCAACACCACCAGAATACTGTTTTCTGGCCACCGCCGTCACTGTTGTCAAACTACCATTGTCAGTTCACCACCCTGGCTAGAACTCCGCAGCCAGACCACGATCGCCGCCCCCGCCGAACCACAGTCATCTTACTACTGCTACCGACGATGCCGACATCAAATTTTCTGGTACAGCCTCTATTATCGATCATCCTTCACCAAATTCAAGTTGTCGCCACTTCTGCAATGTATTATGCCACTCTCCTGGCGGAATTCACGTCAATAACCCTCATTTATGTAACATTATTTTCGGGTATTCTAGGATCGGTAAAGTCTTATAACTCATATCGACATAGTGGAATCATTTCAACTGAGCTAAACCCCATGATTTTTATCCTTTGGGATTTTTCATGTAAAAAATTTCCGGTATCCCTTCTATCAAATTCTTCTTTTATCTATGTATGTATTTGATCTTTGTGCAAGATTAGGACGTTATATATCACTAAACTGTCACAAATTTACCTGCACGCAACAAGTGTGTTCGCATCAATGCTTTTTTCCCTAAGTGTTGGATTGTGTTAAATATTATAATTTATCTTAACATATTCATTGATGTAAAATGGTTGGGGTTAATTTGACTGCTGTATAAGCAGAGCATTTGAACGTAGGAATTGTGGTTTTCCTTTCAACTGCTAATTTAGTATTTTTGACTTTGTAGGTAATCAAGCCAAGTGATTGGTTTTAAATATCATGTCCTTAACAGAGATTGGTTGAGAAAACCTTTTATTTTTTAAGCTTTTTGCTCATCGATGTTTTTTTAATGATACATGTAATTCATGAAATTTGAGACTGCTATTTAACTTGAACTTTTAAACCCATATATTGAATTCAAGAGATTGTTTTAGATATAATTTGAGTCAAGAGACTAAATTTGGCACATTCAATTGTTAGACTATAAAGGCTCTCCATAAATTATCCAGGGGAATATATATAACCTCTTCTTTTTATCATTTCTAATGTTATTCTTTCTACATTTTTCATAGATCTATATCATCATTGTCAATTATTTACCCTCAACTTGTCTATCAACCTCTTCTTTATTGTTTAACACTCATCCATATAATATAATTTCATTTTAATTTTATAAAATTTATCTTTAGATTTTCTTTTAATTTCTTAGATATCTTTCTTCAAAAACTCAGCTTTTTTATATAACATTTCACCTCCATCCTTCCTAGCTTTATCAGTTTAGAATTCTCTTTTCTTTTCTACTCTGAACTTCGCTGTCAAGCTCTTCATTTTTGCTTAGTGCTCATTTATATAAAGTAATTTTATTGCAAACTTTAAAGTTTTTCTTTATTTCTATTTAATATTCTCTCATTGCATAGTATTCTAAAGATGCTAAAACCTATCACATTTAGGAATCACTTCATCTTATGGTAAGATATATTGATAATTTTCATTTTCATGCCGACCGAAGCTTTATGCATTAATTTAATCTTTCTTTTACTATGCTACTTTATCTTTTTAAGTTTTTCTGCATTAATCCAAATCAATCATACCCTCATGAACATCTATAGCAAATTTTTTAATTCTTGAAACTTGCTCACATTAGAGTACCTCTAATTTTGACCCATTTAGACATATTTTGACTTATTGTTTTTTTTGGTTGCCATCAAGCTAATCCAAGTGACTAATTTTTTGTGATGCCTATTTTATAATTTATTTACATTTTACTACATAAACATGTTCATTTGTTGCAACTTCAAATTGAAATATGGATCATTCAGATATGCATCAGCACCCCAGAAACTTAGAACTGATTGGGATGGGTTCACCAAAGATTATTTTTTGAAGAGGGAGACATTGGTGTCTGTATTTCTTCTTATAGATGCCAGTATTCCTCCAAAGAAAATTGATCTTGAATATGCCAGTTGGCTCAGTCAGAATCAGGTAAGCATTTTGGTTTGTTCCATTTCATAATCTTTTTTTTTTTTTTACATTTATGACATTTTGGCAAGGATGAACTCTTAATGCACATTGGAGACTTCCTAAATTTGCAAATATAAAATAGGAAGATATACATTCTTAGTTCTAACATCTAAACTCCAATTTTTACACATACAATCTTGCCTATGCATGAGAAGGCAAAGTAGTGGTACATTTTTATGTGATATGAAAGAACTAAGGGATATAAGTGTAAAAAGTGAAGTTTAGGTTTTTGATATGTAAATACATAATCATTTAATGGTGGTATGTTTGTAATGGCCCCTACAACATAATGTCATATTCTTGTAAGCCCATAAGATAATTGTTGATTGGTTCCATGAAATTTTTGGCTTCATCTCTTGCAAAATTTACATGATGTCTTTGGAGCAGATTCCGATGACTCTCATTTTCACAAAGTGTGACAAACGCAAGAAGAAGAAAAATGGTGGGAAGATGGCAGAGGAGAATGCTGGAGCTTTTCTCAGCTTAATCGCCGAATACTTCGAGGCTGCGCCAGCTTGGATTATGGCGAGCAGTGTGACGAATATGGGTCGAGACGAGATCCTTCTCCACATTGCCCAGCTCAGGAATTACTGGCTCAAACACTGAACAACAACCTCTCTGCATTTATTTGTGAGTCTCACCTAATTTTTCAGCAATGTTAATAGATAGGAAGATTTACGTACGTACCGCTCAATTCCTATGTATTTACATATCTAACTCCTAAACTTCACTTCTTACCTATGCATGAAAGTTGTATTTCACTTTTTAAAAGTTAAAATGATGGTATTTTTTGTATGGTATAATTGTAAAAATTAAAGTGTAGATGTTAGATATGTATATAGATAGGAATTGGGTGGTATGTATAAATGTTCCTAATAAATATTGCGGAGATGCTCATGACTATTTTATATTATCAAAATTAATATCAATTCAGTCGATAGCCTCTTCTTCTCGCCAATCAAGTAAAGCATCTGACATAGAAACATATGGATCATGAAAGATTTGCATACGTACCACTCAAGTTCTAGAGAAATTATTTCATACGGACAACGCATGCGCTGTCCTATCTCGGCTGTCGATCTCAGCTTTTTTGTTTCTCTTTTATTTTTAAAAATGAGGTCCAGCGAATTACAGTTTTACTGCAATCGACGGTCGAGATCAGACAGCGCATGCATCTCTGATGGAATAATTTTTCCAAGTTTTATGGCTTTTGCAGTCTAAAACCTAAACTTTAATTTTTTTGCATTTATCACCTTATCTATGCATGAAAAGTTGTGTTGTAATTTCCAAAAAGTTAAAAATAAAAATATTTTTTTATGTGATTTAAAAGATATAGGTGGTATAGATATAAAAATGTAAAATTTAGGTGCTACATATGGAATGTATGTTGATTCCCCTTGGAACTTTTCGAAATTATAATTAAAAAAAANTATGTGTGTGTGCGCGCGCGCGCGTGTTAAGGATGACATATTGCATGATGGGTGCATTAAGAAGGCATTATGATTCTTAAAATGTGGCGTTTACTAAGTAAAGAGCTACATTTGGGCTTAATGGGTCTGTAGCCTCATTTCGCCTGTTTTTTTTTCCCTTGGAAAAGTTTGGACGAGAAACAATGTTTATTTGGATGATGGCAAACTTTTCCTTATTTTCATACAGATTTTAGCTTCGAAATTCTGCAGAAATTATGGCACATAAATTTTTTTTATAATTCTCTTAAGAAATAAAAAAAATATGAAAAAAAATAAAAAAAAATTGGTCAAAGTCAAACTTCAAGTTAGACTGGACGAGTAGAGTGATTGAAAGGATATTGAGGCTTTGTTGTCAGATTATATTATAGGATGTCAATATTAGTCATTGAGTGTTTCATGCCCTCAAAAATTTGACAATTGGCAATAAATGATGGAATATTGAATCACTTATACATATAATATAAGATGTGTGNTTAATTTCTTTGATATCATTCTTTAAAAACTCAGCTTTTTTATATAACATTTCATCTCCATCCTTCCTAGCTTTATCAGTTTAGAATTCTCTTTTCTTTTCTACTTTCAACTTCGCTGTCAAGCTCTTCTTTTTTGCTTAGTGCTCATTCATATAAAATAATTTTGTTGCAAACTTTAAAGTTTATCTTTATTTCTATTTAATATTCTCTTATTGCATAGTATTCTAAAGATTGCTAAAACCTACCACCTTCAGGAATCACTTCGTCTTATAGTAAGATATATTGATAATTTTCATTTTCATGCCGACCGAAGCTTTATGCATTAACTTAATCATTCTTTTACTATGCTACTTTATCTTTCTAAGTTTTTCTGCATTATTCCAAATCAATCATACCCTCATGAACATCTATAGCAAATTTTTTAATTCTTGAAACTTGCTCACATTAGAGTATCTCTAATTTTGACCCATTTAGACATTTTGATTTATTGTTTTTTTGGTTGCCATCAAGCTAATCCAAGTGACTAATTTTTTGTGACGCCTATTTTATAATTTATTTACATTTTACTACATAAACATGTTCATTTGTTGCAACTTCAAATTGAAATATGGATCATGNCTAGAAAATTTGCAGCGGTATAGTAATGGATTAACGTCTTAATGCAACTGTCTTAGTGTTGTGCGAAGATTCAGCACACACTCAGATGAAAATGAATCAAATTGTGATAACATCAGAAGTTTTTACTTGGAAAACCCGTAAAGGGAAAAACCAAGGGGTCTGTCCCAGTTGTAAAAATCCACTATAAGTTGATGATTACAGATGTCCCTTGTCCCAAAGGCGGGAAAGTGTTACTAGCTTTTCCAATTACAACGTCGACTGACGACGTCTAGTCAACAGTGGTTGACGGAGGTCGGCGGTGATCGACGGTAGTTGACGACAATCGATGACGGTCGACGAAGGTCAGCGGTGGTTGTTGACGGTCAGTGGTGGTCGACGACGATCGACGATGGCGAGAATGATCTTGGACTTGAGCTCCTTCTCAAAGACTCAGGTTCTCTCTTAAGCCTCCCCCTTTCATGTGAGGGCTGAGACTCTATTTATAGTGTTTTGAGTTCAATTAATGCAAAAATATGAACCATTTTGATCGGATGGTCCGGAGAGCATCCCTAGATCAGATGACGTTTGATGGACATTTGAGTGTCTTAACGACGTTGAAATTGACCAATCTTGGGTTCATTGGATTCGACAAGCTATGAACTCGCTAGATTTGACATCCGTTTGACCTTTCAAATGCCTCCAGAAATCCTCCAAGAGTGGTTTAATTATTTGATCTGGGCTTAATTTGACTCGGATTGAACTGACTTTTATATCATTAGGTTCGTCTCATCAAGCCCATCAGTTTGACTATAATTTTACTGAAATTAGAGCTCTAAATGACTCTTAATCGAAGTTTGAATGTTTCTTGTTTAAAAAATTGTACCGAGATTCGTGTTGACTGATGAAAATTTGTTGGTGACGCATCAGATATATATGTGTGTGTGCGCGCGCGCGCGTGTTAAGGATGACATATTGCATGATGGGTGCATTAAGAAGGCATGATGATTCTTAAAATGTGGCGTTTACCAAGTAAAGAGCTACATTTGGGGGTTTCGGCTTAATGGGTCAGTAGCCTCATTTCGCCTGTTTTTTTTTTCCCTTGGAAAAGTTTGGACGAGAAACAATGTTTATTTGGATGATGGCAAACTTTTCCTTATTTTCATACATATTTTAGCTTCGAAATTCTGCAGAAATTATGGCACATAAATTTTTTTATAATTCTCTTAAGAAATAAAAAATATGAAAAAAATAAATAAAAATTTTCGAGTTAGAATGGACGAGTGAGTGATTGAAAGGAAATTGAGGCTTTGTTGTCAGATTATATTATAGGATGTCAATGTTAGTCATTGAGTCTTTCATGGGCCCAAAAATTTGACAATTGGCAATGAATGATGGTATATTGAATCACTTATATATATAATATAAGATGTGTGTTAGAGAATTTGTGGCGGTAGTGTGATTAGTTAATGTTTTAGTATTGTACGAGAACTCAATACATTTAGGTAGTNTCAGAGAATTTGTGGCGGTAGTGTGATTAGTTAATGTTTTAGTATTGTACGAGAATTCAATACATTTAGGTAGTAGAAAATGATGGACAAAAATGCCAAATAATTTTGATGTAGAAAACCCAGAAAGTNCCAGAGAATTTGTGGCGGTAGTGTGATTAGTTAATGTTTTAGTATTGTACGAGAACTCAATACATTTAGGTAGTAGAAAATGATGGACAAAAATGCCAAATAATTTTGATGTAGAAAACCCAGAAAGTGAAAAAATCACGGTGTCTAGTTCAATTAAATAAATTTGTTTTCGACGGGGAATCCCACAGGTAGGAAAGGGTTATATAGATGGGCAATAGTCGAGGCTTCAGTGTATCGTATTTGGGGNCAGATGGGCAATAGTCGAGGCTTCAGTGCATCGTATTTGGGGTTGGCATGACTTTCAAAATGATGTGTCGCTTTGTAGATTGTTTTGTATGGTGTTTCGTAGCAAGAAGAGGGCGGTGGTCGATGGTAATATGTGGTAGGGGGCTGAAGGTGGCGATTGCTGGATGCGGCGGAGAAGTGATGTTGGACTTCAACTCTTTCTCCAAGCTTCAGTCTTCTTTAGACTTCAAACCCTCATTCCCCTTCTCATGAAAGAAATATGATTGTATTTATGGAGTCTAGGCTGCAAATAAGAAAAGAATCCATACTACTCTTGTTCATATTGCTCAGAGAGACCCCTTTAATAAAATGACTTTTAATGGATATTTTAGCGTCTTAATGATGTCAGAATTGAGTGATATTGGGCTTGTCAGAGACTTGCGGATCGATTTGACTTTAAGCTTGTTATATTCAGAATCTGTTTAATCTTCCCAATATGCTTGAAAAACTTTCAAACATGATTTAGTTACTTGATCTAAACCTGATTTGACTTGCATTGGATCCATTCTAGTATAGTTAGGTTCATCTCGTCAAACCGGGTAGTTTGATTATAAGTTTATTGAAATCAAAATTTTGGATAGCTTTAAATTGAAATTTTTATAATAGCTTTTTTCACGGATGAGTGATTGGAGTAGTGGAATCTCTAACTTGGGTCAAATTGCATGAATATATCATGCATGATGTCATAGAGCCCTTCATGCATTAGTAAGATTGTAGTTTAGGTGTTAGATATGTAANGTTTAATGGATATTTTAGCGTCTTAATGATGTCAGAATTGAGTGATTTTGGGCTTGTCAGAGACTTGTGGATCGATTTGACTTTTAAGCTTGTTATATTCAGAATCTGTTTAATCTTCTAAATATGCTTGAAAAGCTTCCAAATATGATTTAGTTACTTGATCTAAACCTGATTTGACTTGCATTGGATCCATTCTAGTATAGTTAGGTTCATCTCGTCAAACCGAGTAGTTTGATTATAAGTTTATTGAAATCAAACTTTTGGATAGCTTTGAATTGAAATTTTTATAATAGCTTTTTTCACGGATGAGTGATTGGACTAGTGGAATCTCTAAGTTGGGTCAAATTGCATAAATATATCATGCATGATGTCATAGAGCCCTTCATGCATTAGTAAGATTGTAGTTTAGGTGTTAGATATGTAAATATATAAAATAAATAAATATTATAAAAATATCGCACTTAAAAAAAAGTTAAAACTATTGTTATTTTTTATGTGATTTCAAAGATTTGGGTGGTATAAATGTTAAAAATAAANGTTAAAACTATTGTTATTTTTTATGTGATTTCAAAGATTTGGGTGGTATAAATGTTAAAAATAAATTTTACATTTTTACCTAGATATGTAAATACATAAGAATTGGGTGGTATGTATGTAAACTGACCATGTTAAATCTGTAAGAACTTCTGAATGCTATTAAAATTTTGAAACTCTCCAATTAATTAAATAAATTACTTGATACCGAAACAATGCATGCGATGATGACTTGAACAAGCTGGATTTTTATTCATGTTTGACTCGTTTATATATTTTATCGTTCGAAATTGGCTCATGTGCAAACACTATAAGAGAAGTTGTGATTAGTGTCTGAAATTTGCGTCGGATTTTTCCGACTCAAAAACTAATGTTGTGCGGCTGTTAATCGGTAAATAATAAATTTTAGTATTTACAGTGGATTTTGCGCTCGATTTGCGTCAACAAATTCGACTAAAAGAGTATTTTGAAAACGACAAAAGCTATGGTGACGTTGCGACGGTTTTTGCGTCGAATTTACATCTAATAAATTGGCACAAAACTTTATTTATTAGCATCAAACTATTTCCAGCCCAAATTAGATGAAAATCTGAAGCAAATGACCTAATTTACTCAACCTGTGTGCCTATATTTTATTTGTCATCCCCCCCCCTCTAGTGTGCNTGTCAACAAATTCGACTAAAAGAGTATTTTGAAAACGACAAAAGCTGTGGTGACGTTGCGACGGTTTTTGCGTCTAATAAATCGACGCAAAACTTTATTTATTAGCATCGAACTATTTTCAGCCCAAATTAGATGAAAATTTGAAGCAAATGACCTAATTTACTCAACCTGTGTGCCTATATTTTATTTGTCATCCCCCCCCATCTAGTGTGCGCCTCATTCATCTCTACTTATGTCGGAAACCCTTCTCAAGCTTTCCCTCGCCCATGCCCCCCTCCACTCTTCTTCTCTCTCTCAATTTTGCTCAAAACCATCTCCTTCCAAACGAAGTTTCACAATACAGTTTCCATTAGATCTCCCTTTCAATCTTGATGATATGCACTATGAGAAGAATTTTTTTTTTTATAATGTCTAACACTGTAATGAATATCAAGGGTAAGACAAGATATTGTGAAAGCTATAATGGATTTGAATGAGTGTTATAAAAGGAGGACCTTAGAACTTTAGGAGACAAATGGAGGTAAATTAATAAAACCCAAAGCTGGATATTGCCTTACACCAGATTAACGAAGGATAATTTTTTGAGTGGGTGAGTTCTCTGAAGTTTCCCAGTGGCTGTGTGCCACTGTTTTGACTTGGGAACGGGTAAGNGAGTGGGTGAGTTCTCTGAAGTTTCCCAGTGGCTGTGTGCCACTGTTTTGACTTGGGAACGGGTAAGGTATTTGGCATAAAAAGTCACGACAACAATATATTTCTATAGTGCTTATTACCCATTACATTTCATGCGCAGCCGAAGTCGGTGCTTGATCCCTTAATCGAAGTCAGTATATTCTTCAGGGAGGTGTATGGGGGCACTGAATGTTGAATACTTGAGACATCTCAATGCAAGTATTCCCTTATTATTATGTAAGTTTGAGCGGGTCTTTCCTCATGATTTCTTCGATTTTGGAGCATCTGCCTATACATCTATGTTACGAGGTTATATTAGGGGGTCCAGTGAAGTACAAATGGATATATTGGTTTGAGAGATATCTCTTCTTGATGCATACATTATAAGTAGTATTTTATTTCACACTAAATGACCACCATATTCAATTTAAAATACATGTGCCGCGGATTTTTAAATAAATTAAAGAAAAACGATTAAGAATAAATCACATCCTGAGGCATCGATCTATGAAGCATATATGTTGAAGGAGACAATAATTTTTTGCTCCTATTATTTTGAGCAAGGCCATCGAAGGTCACATTATGGGTGACATACCTTCATAACTAGAATTATCTGTATTTTAAATATCAGGTGAGCCATCAGGAGGTATGATGCACAGTATCTGAGTGATAACGAGATTCAATCAGTTGTATTGTATGTCATGATGAACTGTGATGAAGTCCAACCATTTATACAGTAAGCTTCACAGTCCCCAAACTCAATATATACTTTCATTTATTATTGAGAATGTTAGTTATATACTAACTGATTTGAAAATACAAACAACAATATTGTGAGCATGTTATTTATCGAAAGCTTGAAAATGAAAGATGAGTCTTTGATAAGCTGGAAGGTCGAAGCAGAATTTCCAACACGATTCAAATTATCGTACATAGAAACAAATCTTCTAATCACATGTGAGTAATATGGTCGCCACACGTATCTCTTGATTTATTATAAGTTCACAATGCAACCAACAAAATAACAAATAAGAGATTTCTAGATCTTGCTTGTGGGGCCTAATCGTATTGTTACTACATGACAGATATTTGACGTAAATGATTATAGATTCCATACGAATGTGAAGGAAAGAAGACATAAATGTAGTGCACTGTTAAAGGAAGCAAACACAGTTAGTGAGATTAGCTATTGCAACATACTTGGCGAAGTCATTCAATTACAATATCTAGGTAATGTCAACTACATTGTGTACTTGTTCAACTATCAATGGTTCGTTTCTGTTCTGAATTGAGGAACCCAAACACTCGCACTTTATGATACCACTAAAGTCAAATTGAACAGACAATATAGGAAGTTTGATCATTTATTAAGGCATGCCAAGCTGCATTGGTTTATTTACTTTAGTGCCTTGGTAGAATAAGGAATACAGTTGATTGAGTTATGGTTATGAAGAATAAACCAAGGAAAACTAATAAGTTAAATAGTACTATAGAAACAATTCACCATGAGGAATGTATGTCAAATTTTTGTATTCATGGTGGCAAAAATGATAAAATGTTTGCAGTGGAGGATACCTCGGGAATTTTTGAAGAGGTTGCTCATGATGTGGATGATGATGATGATTAATAAAAAATTTAGGTTTATCTTCGACGTGTTTCTTTGATGAAACTTAATAACATAGATATGTAATTTTAAATTAGTGGTTATTGCTGTTACTTTTTGTCTTTTACTTTTGTTGTGCTGAGGCATAGCTCTTTACTCTTGATTTTCTTGTTTTTAGACATATTTTTTCTTGCTTCTTAATTTTACTACATTGTTTCTTTCTGCTTATTATCATTTTTCCTACCAAGACTAATCTTATTAATGTCATTCCTTTGTTTGTAGATGGCCACAGGCGATGCAGTTGGTGAGCCACCTCAGAGACTCCATGTTCTGGGGACACTAGAGACCATCTAACATCTACTTCTATCACTATTCCCACTATTGCTCTCCCACCTGTTGCTGCCTCGCCTTTTGTGACACCTGCTCCCGTACCTGATGTTGTCACCCCTCCTAAGACACCTGCTCCTATACCCGCTGCTGCTCTGCCTCCTGTGACACTTGCTCTTGCACCCGCTACTACCCGTCTCTTGTGACCACTGTAGCTTCTGCATCCACTCCCCCCATCTGTTGCGACTACTATTGTTGCTGCCTCGATACTTCCAACCTCATCTGCTCCCCCCCATCTGTGTTGACTCACAACTCGCCGACCAAAGCTCGGTGCTTAGGGCGATTAGAATTTCTGCATTGTGTCTGCCTTAATAGAGCATCTGGGACTCNAAGAGTTCGAGGTATGATCATGTAATTTGAATCAGATTTGTAAGTTTGATTTGATTGTTTATGCTAACACATAAATTACTTTTTTACATTGCAGAGGTCCTTCACCTAGCTCTCAGAGCACCCCCATCGGATCCGCCAAATCTTTGAGATTCGAGGTAGTCATCGCCTTAGAGACATATTCATGACAGCTCGATGGAGGAGCGAGCGACCTATCTGGATCAGTGAGGGGCTCTAAGGTTAGTTGACAACAACTTGGGCCAATTCTGATTATGAAGAGGCAGACGAACTGGGCGAACCGAGCGACAGAGAGGGCAAGGGGAGCTGCGCTCCATAGTGATGGATCAGTCTCCCATATGGAGCACTACAGAAGGCTGGTAAGTTTCTTTTAAATATTTAAAACTTAATTCAATATGCATAGTAATTTGTAGCGCTAACCAATTTTGAACGCTACACAAGCCAAGCAATTGAGTTGTGCTCCCTCCGTTGCAGAGTTGCATGTCCCAACTGATTGGCGTCCAGGGATTGCACAGTGGGTCTCGGAGCATTCTTGGCTGGTTGTTGTAAGTTAAAAACCTTAAATTAAAAGTTTATTTTGACTCTAACTGTTGAAAGTGTCAATTAAACACTAGTTCTAATCATGCATGAAGAGTTCAAGCAGTTGTGAGAGAGGCATTTACCACTCTGGCCCAGACTTCTGCTAATAGCAGTGGTAGTCAGTCTACAACTGCACAGTCCGAGTAAGAGCATTGGACCCAAACTATGGAGAAGAAGAGGGGGAGGGTTTGTGGCCTTAGAGTGAAGGGCATAGCCTCCGAGGCCGAGCTCTCACGTAGTCTCGCATTGAGTCCCTGAGCTCCTCATAGCCAGACCAGGAGGTTCTTGCTAGACAAGTGACTGAAATAAACGAAGAGATCTGACAGTTGCGCGAGTAAATGCTAGAAGACCCACATAGGGTCGAGGACTCTATAACGCACATGACAGGGACTTTAGCATATCGTCGGGCCAAGCAACCAATGTCATCCGTACGAAAAATTATTGCATATGGGCACCGCATGCAGAGATGCATGTGGCGTCTGATCCTGGCCGTAGATCACGGTGATCTATGGTCAGGATGTATTTCGGTGGGCCCCACTTTAAAAAAAATTAAAAAAAATTGAAATATATCCTGACCTCACCGTGATCTACGGTCAGGATCGGACACCGCATGCATCTCTACATGCGGTGTCCGTATGCAATAATCCATCCGTACAGGGGGAGGAGGGAGATGATAAGTAGTTTTTTTTTTTTTTTATGTTTTGTTTTATTTGTAAGCATTATGTTGAACATTTATTGTTAAATTTTTTGTTATCTTTACATTCTTATTTTGGATGATTTGTGACAGTATTTTTTTTATTAATTATATTGTTTAGAGATTTGATTTGTGATATGACTGAATATATTGTGGTATGTGATGTGAAATATATATATATTTTTTTTGTAGTTTGTGCAAGTGTAATTGGTTTTCTAAATCTTTGTCCTATGGTACAAGTTCGCATCGGATTTACATACTTTTTTCGAAGCTATAAATCCGACGCTATCTCGACAATAATATTTCTTCGTCTATCGATATTTTTTTGTTGCAAATTTGATGTTGGTTTGACAATATTTTTCNTTTTTTTGTAGGTTGTGCAAGTGTAATTGGTCTTCTAAATCTTTGTCCTATGGTACAAGTTCGCATCGGATTTACATACTTTTTTCGAAGCTAAATCCGACGCTATATCGACAATAATATTTCTTCGTCTATCGATATTTTTTTGTTGCAAATTTGATGTTGGTTTGACAATATTTTTCNGAGAGTTCGAGATATGATCATGTAATTTGAATCAGATTTGTAAGTTTGATTTGATTTTTTATGCTAACACATAGATTATTTTTTACATTGCAGAGGTCCTTCACCTAGCTCCCAGAGCACCCCCATCGGATCCGCCAAATCTTTGAGATTCAAAGTAGTCATCGCCTTAGAGACATATTCATGACAGCTCGATGGAGGAGCGAGCGACCTATCTGGATCAGTGAGGGGCTCTAAGTTTAGTTGACAACAACTTGGGCCAATTCTGATTATGAAGAGGCAGACGAACTGGGCGAACCGAGCGACAGAGAGGGCCAGGAGAGCTGCGCTCCATAGTGATGGATCAGTCTCCCATATCGAGCACTACAGAAGGCTGATAAGTTTCTTTTAAATATTTAAAACTTAATTCAATATGCATAGTAATTTGTAGCGCTAACCAATTTTGAACGCTACACAAGCCAAGCAATTGAGTTGTGCTCCCTCCGTTGCAGAGTTGCATGTCCCAACTGATTGGCATCCAGGGACTGCACAGTGGGTATGCATATATCCTGACCTCACCGTGATCTACGGCCAGGATCGGACACCGCATGCATCTCTACATGCGGTGTCCGTATGCAATAATCCATCCGTACAGGGGGAGGAGNAAAGCTGCATTGGTTTATTTCCTTTAGTGACCTGGTAGAGTAAGGAATACAGTTGATTGAGTTATGGTTATGAAGAATAAACCAAGGAAAACTAATAAGTTAAATAGTACTATAGAAACAATTCACCATGAGGAACGTATGCCAGATTTTCGTATTCATGGTGGCAAAAACGATAAAATGTTTGCAGTGGAGAATACCTCGAAAATTTTTTAAGAGGTTGCTCATGATGTAGATGATGATGATGATGAGAGTTAATAAAAATTTTAGGTTTATCTTCGACGACGAGTTCCTTTGATGAAACTTAAAAACATAGATATTTAATTTTAAACTAGTGGTTATTGCTGTTACTTTTTGCCTTTTACTTTTGTTGTGTTGAGGCATAGCTCTTTACTCTTGATTTTCTTGTTTTTAGACATATTTTTTCTTGCTTCTTACTTTTACTACACCGTTTCTTTCTGCTTATTATCATTTTTCCTACCAAGACTAATCTTATTAATGTCATTCCTTTGTTTGTAGATTGCCACAAGCGATGCAATTGGTGAGCCACCTTAGAGACTCCATGTTCTGGGGACACTAGAGACCATCTAACGTCTACTTCTACCACTGTTCCCACTACTGCTCTCCCACCTGTTGTTGCCTCGCCTCTTGTGACACCTGCTCCCATACCCAATGTTGTCACCCCTCCTAAGACACCTGCTCCTATACACGTTGCTGCCCCGCCTCCTGTGACACTTGCTCTTGCACCCGCTACTGCCCGTCTCTTGTGACCACTGTAGCTTCTGCATCCACTCCCCCATCTGTTGCGACTACTACTGCTGCTGCCTCGCTACTTCCAACCCCACCTGCTCCCCCATCTGCGTCGACTCCCAACCCATCGCTACTCCCAACTCGACTCCCAACTCGTCGACCACAACTCGTCCCTCCAGGGACTGCACAATGGGTCTCGGAGCATTCTTGGCTGGTTATTGTAAGTTAAAAACCTTAGATTAAAAGTTTATTTTGACTCTAACTTTTGAAAGTGTCAATTAAACACTAGTTCTAATCATGCATGTGGAGTTCAAGCAGTTGTGAGAGAGGCACTTACCACTCAGGCCCAGACTTCTGCTAGTAGCAGTGATAGTCAGTCTACAACTGCGCTGTCCGAGTAAGAGCATTGGACCCAAATTGTGGAGAAGAAGAAGGGGAGGGTTTATGGCCTTGGAGCGAAGGGCATAGCCTCCAAGGCCGAGCTCTCACGTAGTCTCGCATTGAGTCCCTGAGCTCCTCATAGCCAGACCTGGAGGTTCTTGCTAGACAAGTGATTGAAATAAACGAAGAGATCCGCCAGTTGCGCGAGTAAATCATAAAAGACCCACATAGGGTCGAGGACTATAACACGCATGACGGAGACTTTAGCATATCGCCGGGCCAAGTAACCAATGTCATCCGTACGAAAAATTATTGCATACGGACACCGCATGCAGAGATGCATACGGTGTCCGATCCTGGCCGTAGATCACGGTGATCTATGGTCATGATACATTTCGGTGGGCCCCACTTAAAAAAATTTAAAAAAAACCGAAATATATCCTGACCGTAGATCACTGTGATCTACGGCCAGGATCGGACACTGCAGGCTTCTCTGCATGCGGTGTCCGTATACAATAATTTTTTCATCTGTACAGGGGGAGGAGGGAGATGATAAGTAGCATTTTTTTTAATGTTTTGTTTTATTTGTAAGCATTATGTTGAACATTTATTGTTAAATTTTTTGTTACATTCACATTCTTATTTTGGATGATTAGTGACAGTATTTTTTTATTAATTGTATTGTTTAGAGATTTGATTTTGATATGACTGAATATTTTGTGGTATGTGATGTGAATTTTTTTTTTTTTTTTTGTAGGTTGTGCAAATGTAATTGGTCTTCTAAATCTTTGTCTTATGATATAAGTTTGCATCGGATTTACATACATTTTTCGAAGCAAAATCCGACCCTATATCGACAATAATATTTTTTCGTCTATCGATATTTTTTTGTTGCAATTTTGATGTTAGCCTCACAATATTTTTCATCATTAGATATTTTCAGACGCAAAGTTTGATGCATATTTTCAATAAACAAATCCGACGCTAATACGAGACAAAAACTGATGCAAATTATTTGTGTCAGAATATTTCAATGCAAGATTGACGGAATAAACATTACTGACATCTGATTTAACGGTCGAAAAAATCGGATGTAAATCGGATGCAAATCCGATGATAATCATTAAATATCATCGAATTTGCCTTCGATTTGTGTCTGATCTAGCCAACACAAATAAGCTTAATTATTATAGTGAAAATGACTCATGAAAAGTCTATCCATGTTTGACTTGAACTATTATTTGTGTTCATTTTGAGCTCATGTTCGACTCAAAAAAATGCTTTTGTTCTCTTTCAGCTCGTGTTCGGCTCAATTTAGCTTACTTGAATTAACCCGAAAAATAAATATAAGGTGTTAGATTTAAACTTGCACCATTTCAATGCAATAAAAGATGCAAAACAACATGTCCACATGAGTTATGCTAATTTAAACTTACATATAAACATATATACCGTATAACTACATAAATAATATATATAATTTCCTTATTTCAAACTCAAACGAATCGAACACAATCAAACAAAGGATTGTTCGTGTTCGACCTGTTTATAATTCGAGCTTAAAAATTTATTCATGTTCAATTCGTTCACAATGAACGCTCCAAACACGAACTACTTAATAAGCAGAAAGTGTTTTATTGTTTTTAAAGGAAATCCTACCTGAAATTTTATTTAATAATTTCTGAGGTAGAAAATTTTGACACATGGCGCTCGCACAGTACATGTCTGCCACACAATTCTTATATGTATTTACATATATAACACTCAAAAACATCCATATTTACAATCATACCACATAGACATAAAATATCATCATCACTATCTTGTCTAAACTGAAATCACTATTTTCATGCATAGGTTTATGGCATCAAGATGGCATAAATGTAAATATCAAATTTTGATTGTCAGATATAGATATAAATACATAAAAGCTTGTGTGGAATGCATGCAAATTGGCCTAATTTCATGGGCTTATTTGGAATAAATATTCCCTTGGCGGGCAAAATGCTAACGGACAAAACTCCGGCGGCTATAATTTCATAAGGCCGCTCACATTGGACTGGATAAGTATCTTATAAGAGGCCCAATTTGTCTGCTTGTGAGCCCGCCCTTCCACATAAAATATTATACTTAATATTTTTTATTGTATATCATTTGTTATTATTTTTTGTAATCTATCAACATCTATATCATTTTCTTGGAACTGTTGTTGGAATCTCTAACTTTTATGGGATTGGTCGTGGATTGAGTTGGGACTCGTAGAATTAAGCTCGAGATCGAACTGGATCGATTAGTCGGGCTCAAGCTGAGGCGGCTTAAAGAGTTGACTCGACTCAACTCATTTATAGTCATGTTTATGACTATAAAGGTTTGACGACCTTAAGATTCAAGTTATCAGGCATGTTGGTCTTGTGGCCTTAATATCTTTCTCTGATTTTATTTTTCTTGACCATCTTTCTCTTATTTACTACTTTATCTTATGCCACTAGATATTATAACATTCAAGTTAATTGGCATGTTGGTCTTGTGACCCTACCTCATCCACTAGAATGGTGCTCTAAGGATCATCCATCTTCAACCTAATAAGATAACTACTTTTGTTTTGCATTAGACTTATTAATGTTTAGATTCTTTGTGAATACAATTAATTATATCACATGATAATTTCTCAATTATTCAACACTATAATACTAACTTTTAATTTATATATTTTCATTCTTCAAAAGAAATTTGGACTCGTCACTCATAGACCCATCTGTCATCGCACACTCGAGTGCTCTTCTATAGTCATTAAGTACTAAAAACACATTGTGCAATAAAGTCTAACCTCTACTCACTTTCTTTCAATTTTCTTTATACTTCATTATGATATTATGCCGCAATTACTCGTTGCAATTACTCACCCACCCACAAGAGCTCCTTGCATGAACACAAATCCACCCATTAGGGTTTACTAGTTTCATTTGATCCATGCATATAACCATGATCATAATTTCTTTTTTTCTTTTGTGAAGTGAATTTCATTTCCACAAATGCATCCACAATTTCATCCCTCTATAAGATTCCTCCCACAACCTCCACATATCTTGATAACATACCTTTGTAAGCTTCCTCCATGATCACCAAATAGCATAGCACAAAATTTTTTTGTTCAATAGTTATATCCAAATATGTAATGACTTATGCTTACATCTTAGGTTAATTTAACTTCATACCAATATAATCCTATCCATCACATAGTTAAGTTTTATCTATTATAGATTTGATTATTCTTTTTGTCACATAGGTAATCTCTTTAAACACTCACTCATTAGGAATCAAAATTTGTCTTGTTTTATATATGAGATTCATCAATGTTATCAACCCTTGGATGAAATGCTCTAGATTCTACTAAAGCAATAGAATGGAGAACTTCTCATCCTATCAAAGCATAATTTTTTAGGCCACCATAACCTCTTGCATATAATATTAAGCAATTTGACTTAAATTAATTTGCACTATTTTCATTTTTTTTCTTGGTTCATATTAGGGCTAAAAATTTTGGGGAGAGGCGAGGGTTTCTGGTGGAGAATAGCCGCAAGTGGAATTAGGACAAGACCAGGAGGAAGGTGAAATTGGTCAGGATAAAGGATTTGTTCTAATGGTCTATCAACGGCTTTAATCGTGACGGTTATTAAAACTATTGCTGAAGGTCGACCTCATTGCTTAATAAACAAATGTGGTAGTTAAAACCACGTCAGATGGCAGGTTCCAATATAGTCGACGCACTATAGCCATCGGTTAATATTTTCTTATAAACGAATGAATAATACATCAGTCATAATTAAAAACAGTCCGGAAACAAAATATTGTCGATAAGCGACGGTTTATATTGTAGTTCTGCCATCGCAANATTTGTCTTCTTTTAAATATGAGATTCACCAATGTTATCAACCCTTGGATTAAATGCTCTGGATTCTACTAAAGCAATAGAATGGAGAACTTCTCATCCTATCAAAGCACAATTTTTTAGGCCACCATAACCTCTTGCATATAATATTAAGCAATTTGACTTAAATTAGTTTGCACTATTTTCATTTTTTTTCTTGGTTCATATTAGGGCTAAAAATTTTGGGGAGAGGCGAGGGTTTCATGGTGGAGAATAGCCGCAGGTGGAATTAAGGCAAGACCGGGAGGAAGGTAAAATCGGTCAGGATATAGGATTTGTTCTAATGGTCTATCAACGGCTTTAATTGTGACGGTTATTAAAACTATTGCTGACGGTCGACCCCATTGCTTAATAAAAAAATGTGTTAGTTAAAACCACGTCAGGTGGAGGGTTCCAATACAGCCGACGCACTATAGCCATCAGTTAATATTTTCTTATAACCGACTGAATAACACATCAGNTTATCAACGGCTTTAATTGTGTCGGTTATTAAAACTATACCCCATTGCTTAATAAAAAAATGTGTTAGTTAAAACCACGTCAGATGGCGGGTTCCAATACAGCCGACGCACTATAGCCATCAGTTAATATTTTCTTATAACCGACTGAATAACACATCAGTTATAATTAAAAACAGTCCGGAAATAAAATATTGTCGATAAGCGACGGTTTATATTGTAGTTCTGTCATCGCAAATAATCAAGATAAAAAAATTGTCTTCAAACCATCTGTAATTACAACAATCTTTCTGACGTGTAAAAAGTTGTAGGTTCTTTCGACAGTTTTAAAGATTTTTTTTTTTTTGTGGTGGCATATGTCTAATATAAAAGTTAGAAGGTATAACAAGTTGTAGAGATCGAGACATATGTGTATCAAGTGATCACCATAGTAAAGTAGGCTACTGTTTGTTTAGATTACCTATAGAGATATATNTTTGTGGTGGCATATGTCTATTATAAAAGTTAGAAGGTATAACAAGTTGTAGAGATCGTGACATATGTGTATCAAGTGATCACCATAGTAAAGTAGGCTACTGTTTGTTTAGATTACCTATAGAGATATATNCAAAAAGTTGCAGGTTCTTTCGTCGGTTTTAAAGATTTTTTTTCTTTTTTTGTGGTGGCATATGTCTATTATAAAAATAAGAAGGTACAACAAGTTGTAGAGATCGTGACACACGTGTATCAAGTGATCACCATAGTAAAGTAGTCAACTGTTTGTTTAGATTACCTATAGAGATATATATGATATCAAGTTAATCTTGATCTTTTTGCTGCACTGTGACAACCATTAGCAAGCTTTGTAATAAGTTGATGGTGCCTTAATTAGTATGCTAATAGAGCCGTTAACAATTGCTCCAATGAGTTTGGTTGTTGGGAGGATTCTGGAGGCTGACAAGTGGGTAAGAACTTAAGATGAAATCTTTTAAGGGTGAATTAGTAGAGGGAGTCCTTAAATTGTCTCTAGGAATAAGCTTAGATCTGAAGAAGCTTTCAATTAATAGCATTGAAGTTGGATAACCATGTTAGAGTTCTAGAAACAAATGATGGGCCTTAACTTCTATAATTTGGTACTAGGCTAATGTAACCTAGGTTAGTAAGTTTACGATTGCTTAAACAACTTGGGTTAAGTCTAATATAGTAATGTATAGAGTTATGTTAGGGCTAAGAAAACCCAACCCTAGGCTTGGTCGAGTCAGGTTACAATGATGGTTTGGTTTATTTGAACCCATTTAATTAGTTTGGGCTTGCGTCGGTTCAAGACAGTGAGAGATTGAGTCAATAAGTAATTTAGGATAATGAATTAAGAAATGTTTGATCCATACAAATTACTTAATAGGACTCAGGATTAAATTAGTGGCTTAATGCGCCTTAACTCAAGCTATAGTTTAGCTTAAATTTGGTTCACAATAAATTTTAGTCAAGCAAAGGCTTGGGTTAGGCCAATCTCAATGAATCTATGGAGCAATTTTGCATCTATTTGAAAAAGAAAACATTGATAGCCTCACCAATTAGCTCAGAATATGAT
>JXCR01144319.1:8772-29098 GCA_002079205.1 Phalaenopsis hybrid cultivar
TTCATGGTGACCTAAATGAGGAAATCTACATGAACATCCCTCCGGGAGTTGAAGGGGACACAGGTAACAAGGTGTGCAAGCTGAAAAAAACCATTTATGGGTTAAAACAATCTCCTAGAGCATGGTTTGGCAGATTTGCAAAAGTCATGAAGGAATCTGGGTATAAACAAAGCCAAGGCAACCACACTCTTTTCATTAAGCGTTCAGCTGTAGGGGGAGTGACTGCTCTTTTAGTATATGTTGACGACATCATAGTGACTGAAAATGATGAGAAAGAGAAGCATGAATTGAAGCTGGAACCAGTAAAAGAATTTGAAACAAAGGAACTGGGGAAATTGAAGTACTTCCTAGGTCTTGAGGTGGCATATTCCACACAGGGGATCTTCATATATCAGCAGAAGTACGTAATTGATTTATTGGCAGAAATAGGGAAGACTGGGTGTAAGTCAATCTCTACTCCAATAGATCCAATATATAAGTTAGGATAAGCTAACGAAGAACCAGTTGTGGATAAAAGAATGTACCAGAGATTGGTTGGCAGACTCATATATCTTGCTCACACTCGACCAGACATAACATATTTTGTAAGTATGATCAGTCAATTCATGAATGATCCAAGAGAACCTCATCTTCAGGCTGCCTACAGGGTACTGCATTACATGAAAGGCAATTCGGGACAAGGAATCTTGTTCAAAATGAATGACACTCCTACTCTGGAACCCTACACTGACGCTGACTATGTTGGCTCCATAGTGGATAGAATATCAACTACAGGATATTGTACTTTTCTTGAATGTAACCTTGTGACATGGAGAAGCAAGAAGCAGAATGTAGTGGCAAGGTCATCTGCAGAATCAGAGTTCAGGGTTATTGCTCAAGGATTATGTGAATTACTATGGCTGAGAATCATTTTGGATGATTTGAGAATCCAATGGGAGGGTCTTATGAAGTTCTACAGTGACAACAAGTCAGCTATTAATATAGCTCATAATCCTAGACAACATGATAGGACAGAGCATCTTGAAATTGATAGGCATTTCATCAAAGAAAAATTGGAGGAAGGGTTAGTGTGTATGTCCTATGTTTCATCAGAAAGACAATTAGTCGATGTTCTAACAAAGGGGTTAAACAGTTCAAGTTTCCATGATCTTGTATCGAAGTTGGGAAAGGAAGACATCTATTCCTCAGCTTGAGGGGGAGTGTCGAGATGTGTCTGAGATGGAAATAAGGTTGGGAGAATTAATTCTAATTCCCTTAATTAAGGGAATTATAATTAATTTGTAATCCCTTAAATTAAGGGAATTAGTGAAATAGTTTCCTAATTTTTTTTCTACTTGTAATCTCCTATATAATATCTTGTATTATCAATTCAAAGAATTAAGTGAAATACAAAATTATTTCTCTGATTTCCCACACTAAATGTAAAGAAGAAAAATCTAAGGATATTAGGTGGGGTTATAAGTAATTATATATTGCAAAGATTGGCAATAAAAAAGAAGTTTGAACAACAAAGTTAGAAATATCATATATAAAATTGTTAAGCTGAACGATTAACAATAATTTATGTCAGCTACATCAAACAAAAGAATTAGGCAGTCAGGAATTATGCTCCTGCAATCAAAGAAAACAAAAATCTTAAAATTATATTCAAATTGGATACATAGATTAAAATAAATAAAAAGAACAAAAATTCAATGACAAAAGAAAAGTTGAAGTTATCNAGCCAGGAATTATGCTCCTGCAATCAAAGGAAACAAATTGGATACATAGATTAAAATAAATAAAAAGAACAAAAATTCAATGACAAAAGAAAAGTTGAAGTTATCGTACGTAAGATTTAAAATTGCAAAATTAGGAAACGAAGCTTTTTTTATCTGTGCGGTGTGGCATAAGCCTCCATGTGTTTTGAGTAAACCTCAAATTTAAAAAATTGCATGAATTAACAAATATTGTATAAAGTATAAAAGGTGGAATAAGAAATAACGTATTAATATTCAATATTGCTAACATATTAAAAAATAATATAACGACATTCTTAGTAAAAAGAAATAATTACATGAAGATAGAAGTGACACATTAATATCCTAACATTAAATTATAAAAGAAGATGGTTATACAAACATTAAACCATTAAAATATGCTAAAATATTAAAATAAAATACTAAAACATTAAAAATAACATTCAAAAAAAGTTTAACATTATTTTTTCTCCGTCATAAGACCGCACACTTAAACAAGAATAACACAAGTCAACAATATTAGAATTTTTAGATTAAAATCCTGATTACTCCTCATCGCCCAATTAATTTTCATTAGAATTATCGATATAATGAATTGTTTATCTTAAACCTCATCATTAATCGTTTATATATTCTCAAATTATTTATTATCTTTAATCCTAGTTAATTTTATCTTTTAACGAATAATTATCAATAAAAATATTAATTAAAATAATAACTATGTTGATAGTTAGAATTTTAACTACAACTATTTTTATGAATACATTTTCCTTTTATTTCTTGTTATATAGTGTTTGAGATGTGAGGGTTAATAAGTGAGGCATGTTGATATTACTTTAGTTTTGCTTAAAAATTTACGGATAGCCACAAAAAATTAAGGCATATTTTGAGGCAAGGCACACCTCAAGGTGCCTCAACTTGGGTGAGGTGTACTACTACATCTTAGGATAATGAAGCATAAACCGTTGTCAGTCAACTTTCTTGATTTGGAAATAATCCTGTAATTTAGTAGTGTATATAATTTTTTTTTTAAAGAGTATGTTTTAATTATAAAAAATGAGACCAAATGGATCTCATTCGTTTAATAACTCATATAATCGTGTCTGATACCGCAAATGCTACACATTCCCGAAAGATAAGTGTGTACCTCGGCAAAAGAGTGAATCATACAAACTACGAGATTTGTGACATTCACTTGATCTACAAACATTTTTTATGTGTGACCAACAAGTTTCTCTACCTAACATAAGGATTAGGTATGGTTTATTTTACTTAAATTATAAGTTTCCTATAAGGGCAAGCTTTTATAGTTAATTACATCTCAAATGACTGAGGTCACTTGAGAAAACTCTCGATAATGATCTGAGGTACTTGTCTTCAAGAATTCAAAGTTTAGGTTTTCACGGTAGGACGCGGAAAATCAAAATAAGAATAGACCAAATAGAAGCAGTTATTTCAGAAGTTCAAATTAAGTAAAAAATAAAGGCATCGCAAACCCTGTGGAGAACTCTCAGTAATTTCTCAAACTATCATACTGTGTGGCAGTGTTTTTTAGACAATATTATTTAATTGTTCAATCCTGCAATATCTATTATTTGAGACATATTTGCATAGTACCTGCTTATGCAAATAGTTAGCGGAGATAGGAGAGTTTATGTCGTATCGAATGACAACCTCAGAACCTAAAGCGAGTTAGGACTTACGTTGCACAACATGGTTGCACAGAAGCCTAAAGAGAGTGTGAGGATTTACGTCGCGCTAGGCGGACTACCTCGACGTCCTATGGGTTTATTGTTGTTTAAACTAAAAAAGTTTAATTGGTGTAGACTTGTTTTATTGTTGTATAACGGCGACCACCTCGACTTGTAATCCGCTCCGAGCTCCTCATCACAGTAGCAGCTTCAAGGTTTGTGTTATGTATTATGATTATTTATGTATCATGTTTTTTTTTTTAGTGCTTATGAGGATTTACTTTATTTTAAGTTAAGCAACATCGGTTAATATCACACGATTTCATCATCCTAAGATCGTTTTTTCTTTTTAATTTACTTAGTCTAAACAAGTCGTTAAATTTATCTAAACTAGAGAATTCTCGTTAGCAACCGTAGGTTACCTCATCCGAGAAATTTACGTAAATCCAAAAGTGGTGAATTAAGTGCGTTTGAGTTTTAAAAGTGTATTATAATTTTCAAAAATGTATATTTTTTTGCAGATAATGTAAAGCATGCTTAATAAAATAAAGTGACAGTAAAGTGGTAAAATTGCAGTAAATAAACTGTAAATGCATGCTTGAGCCTCCGCTACCGCCGCAAAGCTAATATCACATATGAAAGTAAGCAGGTATAGCTAGGAATTTAATTAGCACATCAAACATGAGCATACATATGTAAATGAGCAGATGACACATGAAAACTCGAAGAGGACCTATCAAGATTCAAGTCAGGGCGGGCTCAGAGCTAGGTTTTGTACTTTACAATCCAACTTTGGATAGAAGCTAACGACTCAAACTAAGATCCTGACCACAATCAAAACAATTAACCAGTAAGNGCAAAAAATTAAGGCATATTTTGAGGCAAGGCACACCTCAAGGTGCTTCAACTTGGGTGAGGTGTACTGCTACATCTTGGGATAATGAAGCATAAACCGTTGTCGGTCAACTTTCTTGATTTGGAAATAATCCTGTAATTTAGTAGTGTATATAATTTTTTTTTTTAAAGAGTATGTTTTAATTATGAAAAATGAGACCAAATGGATCTCATTCGTTTAATAACTCATATAATCGTGTTTGATGCCGCGAATGCTACACATTCCCGAAAGATAAGTGTATACCTCGGCAAAAGAGTGAATCATACAAACTACGAGATTTGTGACATTCACTTGATCTACAAACATTTTTTATGTGTGACCAACAAGTTTCTCTACCTAACATAAGGATTAGGTATGGTTTATTTTACTTAAATTACAAGTTTCCTATAAGGGCAAGCTTTTATAGTTAATTACATCTCAAATGACTGAGGTCACCGGAGAAAACTCTCGATAATGATCTGAGGTACTTGTCTTCAAGAATTCAAAGTTTAGGTTTTTACGGTAGGGCGCGGAAAATCAAAATAAGAATGGACCAAATAGAAGCAGTTATTTCAGAAGTTCAAATGAAGTAAAAAATAAAGGACATCGCAAACCCTGAGGAGAACTCTCAGTAATTTCTCAAACTATCATACTGTGTGGCAGCGTTTTTTAGACAATATTATTTAATTGTTCAATCCTGCAATATCTATTATTTGAGACATATTTGCATAGTACCTGCTTATGCAAATAGTTAGCGGAGATAGGAGAGTTTATGTCGTATCGAATGACAACCTCAGAACCTAAAGCGAGTTAGGACTTACGTTGCACAACATGGTTGCACAGAAGCCTAAAGAGAGTGTGAGGATTTACGTCGCGCTAGGCGGACTACCTCGACGTCCTATGGGTTTATTGTTGTTTAAACTAAAAAAGTTTAATTGGTGTAGACTTGTTTTATTGTTGTATAACGGCGACCACCTCGACTTGTAATCCGCTCCGAGCTCCTCATCACAGTAGCAGCTTCAAGGTTTGTGTTATGTATTATGATTATTTATGTATCATGTTTTTTTTTTAGTGCTTATGGGGATTTATTTTATTTTAAGTTAAGCAACATCGGTTAATATCACACGATTTCATCATCCTAAGATCGTTTTTTTCTTTTTAATTTACTTAGTCTAAACAAGTCGTTAAATTTATCTAAACTAGAGAAATCTCGTTAGCAACCGTAGGTTACCTCATCCGAGAAATTTACGTAAATCCAAAAGTGGTGAATTAAGTGCGTTTGAGTTTTAAAAGTGTATTATAATTTTCAAAAATGTATATTTTTTTTGCAGATAATGTAAAGCATGCTTAATAAAACAAAGTGACAGTAAAGCGGTAAAATTGCAGTAAATAAACTGTAAATGCATGCTTGAGCCTCCGCTACCGCTTCAAAGCTAATATCACACATGAAAGTAAGCAGGTATAGCTAGGAATTTAATGCGCACATCAAACATGAGCATACATATGTAAAAGAGCAGGTGACACATGAAAACTCGAAGAGGACCTATCAAGATTCAAGTCAGGACGGGCTCAGAGCTAGGTTTTGTACTTTATAATCCAACTTTGGATAGAAGCTAACGACTCAAACTAAGATCCTGACCACAATCAAAACAATTAACCAGTAAGCCTTTATAGAATTTTGTCAAAATTTTATTTAACTTTACATGCATGCAGAATTTATTTAGCAGTCAAAAGTAATGTTGTCGCAAATGATTTTTTTTTATTATTATTTTTTTATCTGTGAAAATGTGTGAAGAAGTGTAGTGTCAGTGTAAATGTGTGAAGGAGTGTAGTATCTGTATNAGAATTTATTTAGCAGTCAAAAGTAATGTTGTCGCAAATGATTTTTTTTTATTATTATTTTTTTATCTGTGAAAATGTGTGAAGAAGTGTAGTGTCAGTGTAAATGTGTGAAGGAGTGTAGTATCTGTATAAATGTATGAAGGAATGAAATAGTCCACCGGTTGCTCACTTCAATCGGGCTAGAATTACCTGGCAACCTAAGAGGGTTAGATGCAACTTCGCATTGAGAGTTGGTGAATGATATCGATGTTGGAGATACAGTTTTANGTGAAGGAATGAAATAGTCCACCGGTTGCTCACTTCAATCGGGCTAGAATTACCTGACAACCTAAGAGGGTTAGATGAAACTTCGCATTGAGAGTTGGTGAATGATATTGATGTTGGAGATAGAGTTTTATTCACCCACTTTAGCACGCATAAGCACTATCATCATCGCCCTTAAATCTCAAACCGTCTAACTTACAGTCTTGTTTGATGACTCATATATCTCTACCCTAGATGCACTTATATCAGGATATAAGCACATAACTTAAGCCATCAAGTAAAAAAAGAAAAGACAACGAATCGAAGGAAAAAGAGAGGAGACCGACCCAAATCCCAAAATTGGCTAAGCAGAGTGAAACAGCGAGTGGGTCAGCTCAAAAGGGTGCTTAAATAGTAATCGAGCGAAACCCAAAATAATAGGCAAAGGGTCTCCCTAAAACCAACTCTAAACCGCAAGCAAAAGCTCCCAAAACCGTCAAATTATCATTTAAAAAGCCAAAAACGGCGCTCCACAGCACTTATCAGCACCTCACAGCACTTATCAGCACCTCACGGCACTTATCAGCACTACTGCAGCACTTATACAGTACTCTCCAACACTTATCAGCACTATTACAGCACCTTCCAACACCCTACAGCATTTTCTAGCACCCTACAGCACTTTTCAGAACCATACAACACTTATACAGCACTTTACACCAATTTCCAGCACCCTACGGCACTTTCCAACACTAATACAGCACTCTCCAGCACCCTGCAGCACTTTACAGCGCCCTCCAACACTTATACAGCACATTACAGCACTTTCCAGCACCCTACAGCACTTTTCATTACTACTACAGAACTTATACAGCACCCTACAGCACTTTCCAGCACCCTACAGCACTTTCCAACACCCTACAGCACTTATACAGCATTTTGCAGCAGTTTCCAGCACCCTGCAGCACGTATACAGCATTTTACAGCACCTGTTGGCCTCCAGACAGCAAAGGAAACATCTTCAAAACAGTCCCAAAATGGCAATTTAAAATCCCCAAATCTCTCTAAAGCGGTGATAAAACCTCCCCAAAAAGGTACATTTAAAAGCTCAAAAAAGGANGCAATTTCCAGCACCCTACGGCACTTTCCAACACTAATAGAGCACTCTCCAGCACCCTGCAGCACTTTACAGCGCCCTCCAACACTTATACAGCACATTACAGCACTTTCCAGCACCCTACAGCACTTTCATTACTACTACAGAACTTATAAAGCACCCTACAGCACTTTCCAGCACCCTACAGCACTTTTCATTACTACTACAGAACTTATACAGCACCCTACAGCACTTTCCAGCACCCTACAGCACTTTCCAACACCCTACAGCACTTATACAGCATTTTGCAGCAGTTTCCAGCACCCTGCAGCACGTATACAGCATTTTACAGCACCTGTTGGCCTTTAGACAGCAAAGGAAACATCTTCAAAACAGTCCCAAAATGGCAATTTAAAAATCCCCAAATCTCTCTAAAGCGGTGATAAAACCTCCCCAAAAAGGTACATTTAAAAGCTCAAAAAAGGAATGTAGCAAAACAGCCTCCAAACCACCTCAAAACATGTGTTCTAAATCATTTCAAAACAGCCAACATGTATATTTCAAATAACCAAAAATGATTTNTCACCTCAAAACATGTGTTCTAAATCATTTCAAAACAGCCAACATGTATATTTCAAATAACCAAAAATGATTTCAGCAAGCTATAAGGCATGTCCCCTGTGTTTATTGCAACAAGAAAGACCAAATTGGTAAACTTATAAAGCTCTCAAATGACATGTGGTTTGCGACAAATAAACCAAATCACTAAGCATATAAAGAAAACTTCCGCAATATACATCTTGCAATAAAATTTCCAGATCAACAAGTTATAATTCTCGGATAGCATGTGACCAGAAAAGAAAGCAAATCAGCAAGTAAATACGTAAGGCTTCTCGAATGACAATCTTTCAATGTTCACAAAGTCACTTCCTTTCTATAGCCTCCAATTCTACCAATTACTAGCAAAAAGGAGAAATTCAAAGCTAAAAAACGAAGTGCATGTGTAAAAAAAATCCATAAATTGAATTGAATATGTGAGACGTCCATTTCTGACTTCTCCAATAAACACCAAGGGACAAATAAAATATAAAATTACAGGGTGCTTAGAGTTAAACCTTTCTTCTGAAGGAGGACTTGAGTTACAACCGACTTGAGAGCCTCAGTAAAAATATCGAGCAACCGGCGACAATACCGAGCAACCGGCGAAACTCCGGCAACTGTGGGAGCCGGCGACCTTCGCGGCGAAGTAGAAAGAAGAAGCGGGGACGGGCTTCGGTGCAGAGACGGGATCGAGTGAGGGCTCCGGTGCAGAGGCGGGATCGAGGGGAGGAAGAGGCGAGGGTTTTGGGGCAGGAGGCGGGATCGAAAAGAGGTCTTCGGCGCAGGGAGGACAGGCGAGGGCTTCGGTGCAGAAAGGAGCGGGAGTCGAGCGGGGTAGATTCTTGAGCGGCGAGCTCAGCGAGTGCGCGAATTAGGGCCGGTTTGGGGCGATAATTTAGGTGCGGCTCAGCCTTAGTGCTTAGTGTATATAAATTGCGTTCGTCCGGATTATCCCTGTCTCAGTGCTTTGAATTATCTGAATCCTTAATAATTTTGTGGAAAAATTATTTCATACGGATCGGACACCGCACGCAAGCTGCTTGCGTGCGGTGCGGTGTCCGATCCGGACCGTAAATCATCTGATCTACGGTCCCGATGTATTTCGGTGGGCCCTACTTTTTTTTTTTTGCAAAAAAACGGAAATAATCCTGACCGTAGATCACCGTGATCTACGGCCAGGATCGGACACCGCATGCAGAGATNCAGTGCTTAGTGTATCGAAAGTGCGTTCGTGCGGATTATCTCTGTCGCGGTGCTTTGAATTATCTGAATCTTTAATAGTTTTGTGAAAAAATTATTTCATATGGATCGGACACCGCACGCAAGCTGCTTGCGTGCGGTATCCGATCCGGACCGTAAATCACCTGATCCACGGTCCAGATGTATTTCGGTGGGCCCTACTCTTTTTTTTTTTGCAAAAAAACAGAAATAATCCTGAGCGTAGATCACCGTGATCTACGGCCAGGATCGGACACCGCATGCAGAGATGCATGTGGTGTCCGCACGCAATAATTCCTCAGTTTTGTGACGCGGGGTGGGGGTTGTGTACCGCGTTCGACTTGTGATATTGTCCTAGTTGCCCATCTTCTCCCTNGACTCGTGATATTGTCCTAGTTGCCCATCTTCTCCCTCGCGCTCTCCCTCCCTGGATTCGTCCCCCGTAGAGAATATCAGATAGTTTCCTTTCGATTCGTCCCCCGTCAATCGCAAGGTATGTTTTCCCTCACCATCAATTCGTAAGGAATGATTCCTCTAGAGCAATCGAACGTCGGTGGTCGTAAATTGTTCTTTGTAGATGCGTGAACGTCGTTTATTTGTATAGATCCGACCGTAAACCTTGTTTTTTTACTCGACCAAAGATTTCTATGCCATCATCGTCTTCGTTGTTTTTGAACTCGAACAATGCGAATTAATTTCTTTGCCCTAAAATTACTTTCATTTTTCTTTAGGCGAGAAGAAATTTTTGCAGCTTGGTATCATTTGTGAACAACTGTTTAGAATGAATTTTGTTTCGAATATTTCTGCTACATTTGATTTTTCCTAATTTTTGCATAGACAAGAATGTCTCTATACGCAGAGCAAAGAATAATTTGTAAGCATTTGTATAGAAGGAAGGAATATTTCTTATTTTTTCAAGTTCATTAGCTGATGTTAATGGGCTGCAAATAATTCTTGTTTATAGGAAACATAGTTCTAAACTTGTTTCATGAAACTGCTACTATTAAGGATCATGTTTATGAGCTGCATATATATGTATTCATTGCAATCCCCATTGGTCGCAAATTCTTGTTTCGGTTTATGTTAAGAATGACAATGGATATGACATTGGGGAGGATTTGTGTGCCATAAATTTTGCATAAACTACTGAAACTGTAGAGGGAATTTACATGCCTAACAAATAATTGGGAATCTACATGCTAATTCATTATAATTGGGATTTTACATGCCCAAACATTCATGCATATCCAAATTTGTGGCAGCTCTGTTGGATTGTCATTTTTGTTTGGTTATTCTATTAGTACAGTTTGGTTATTATGCTAGTGTCCAAATTTGTTTAGGAGAAATTATGTGTAGTTTGATCACAACAGTTTTGTAAATCTATTACTGCAGTTTCCTGCACCTTTTATCTGTTGGATTCTATTGTTGTTCATTTGCAACATTCATCCATTGGTGGCATTTATCTGTTCATTTGTAAATTTCATGTTGGAGATGAATATATGGCTCAAAATTGTTTTGAATGCATTTAAAGTGCTACAAATTTCATTTTGGTACAGCAATAGGATGCAGCCTCTAATATCTTCGTGAAAAGCAATTTCATTGATATGCAGTTTGATCAAAAAATTAGTGTGTATGGCAGCTGAATATATGGCAGCTGGAGTTGAATATATGGCTCGAAACTGTTTTGAATGCATTTAAAGTGCTACAAATTTCATTTTGGTACAGCAATAGGATGCAACCTCTAATAGCTTCGTGAAAAGTAATTTTCTTTAATGCGGTTTGATAAAAAAAAATGAGTGTGTATGACAGTTGAATATATGGTAGCTGGAGATGAAAATGTATTGCATATGAATATATGGTGTTATGTTATTGCGTTAAAAATTTCTATATGGCAACTGTCTCATCAGTTGTGCCTCGACATGTATGAGAAGTTGCATTTAGGAATACACAATATGGTGGCTTCGGTAGAATTGGATTCCATGACATATATTAGAAGTTGCTTATTACACATGTACTTGATAGTTGTCATAGTGTTCTCCATAGATAATCATAACAATGTACTATTACATAATTGGATAATAAAACATGTTTGATGTCTTACTGTGGATGTAGGTCTTTTACCAAACCACATAAATCCATTGTGTAATTTTTTTTTTCTTTTTAGCAAATCTCGACACTGCTATTGATTAATTATGTGGATGTTGGTTTTTTTTTTGTATTTTGTTGATTCCACGACATGTATGTATGTTGATTCATTTTTAGCAATAAGCTATTCTTAATATATTTTTATTCAGAATAGTTACACGACACTGCTGTTGAATCATGTCTAAAGTGGTTGAAGGGGTCAGTTGGCAATGTGGGATGTGAGAACTATATTTGTACTTTTTTTAGTTCTCTTAGTACTCGTTATGGTGTGAGAACTGTATGGTATCTTTTAGAACATCTCTGTCATTATCGTATGTTTCTGCACTATATGTTTCTTTTCTACCAATAAGTTATTCTGAACGAACTGCCCCAAACAATTTTATCAAACAGAGGCAAGAATGTCATTTAACCACCAATAAATTAGTCTGAATAAGCTTCCCCAAACAGCAAGCCAGATAATTCTGATAATCTGCAGATTATCAGATTATCAGAATAATCTGCTTATCAGCAGATTATAAATAATCCACAGCTGCACTCAGAGCCTTACTCTATCAGGAGTCCAATGTGATATATGGCAACATAGACCCGCCTAAAAAAAAGGGCATTCAGCTGGCCGGTCAGACCCAAACCCAATTTGTAAAAAGCTTTTTCGCGTGTTATCTGGCTATTTTTCCTTCTTGCGCGCAGCTGAGCACCTAATGTTCCATTAGTTTAGGGTTTTGCCTTCCATGGAGTCCTTATCAAACGACGAGATGATGGATACAATGCAGCCAATATTTTCTTCGAACTTCAAAGAGGAAGTGAGTTTTACTGTTAGCTCAGGTTTTACTTTCATTCTGTTGTTATTTAGGAGTTTTAGTTTAGTGTTACTCCTATGCAAGCTTGCTAGGTTTTACGATGTTATTATGGTGTTACGTTGAGTTACTTTGTTTTTGTTTTAGTTTAAGGTTTAGGGTATTCAATGTGATCTAATATTGGTTTTATTCAGTTGTAGATGGTAATGGTAATATGGTGTATTTTGGTAGTTTTGTTGTTGTGTTATTTAAATATTTTATTGTGTTATTCTTTCATTACTGTAGTGTTTTGGTTGGTTTTAGTGGTGTTACTGGTAGGGTTATCTTGTGTATTATATTGGTTGTTATTGTGATTTTATTTTCTAATTTGCTTGTCGTGTTGTAGAATGGCATCAAGCTAGTGTTATTCTTGTGCATTATGGTAGGTTTTAAAGTATTATTCTAGTGTTATTCTGGTGTTATGTCGATGTTACTCTGTTTTTTTTTATATTAGGTTTTAGGTTTGTTCATTATGGTAGGTTTTACTGTATCATTCTAGGTGTTTTTTGGTGGTTTTGTTACAGCATAGCAGATGATATTGTTAATATGGTTGTTATTTCTGATTTTATGTTGGTGTTATTATGGTGTTACACTAGTGTTATGAATGTTTGTGGCTATGATATTGTGTTATTCTTGCTCTACAAATGTGTTGGTATTCATATTTTGATAAACGTTTTGATGAGGTTTTTATAAATGTGGAGTCATGTCAGCAAAGAACTGTTTGTAGTGATCCAATTGCTGAGAAGTTTCTTAGCATCATCGTTAACAATGAGCAAGAAGGTTATGAAGCTTATTGTGCCTATGCACATCATGTAAGATTTAGTGTTCGGAAGGACCACAACAGTTATTGGCCGAATTCTAAGAAAAGAAACTCCAAAGATTTCATTTGCGCAAAAGCTGGTCACAAGAAGGAGTTTAACCTTATGAATACAGGAAAATACAAAAAGACAGACACAAGGACTGACTGTCAAGTCATGGTTCGCTATGCAGTGATCTAGAAGGCAACTGGACAGTACATATATTCATTGAAATTCACAACCATCCTTTGGCTAAATCTGGTGATAAGCATCTTCTTCGTTCCAGTAGAAAGATAAGTGACCTAAATACATATGTGCTAAGATCGATGATAGGAGCAGGGATTAGAGCAACAGTTGCATATAACTTCATTGCTCTTGAGGTTGGGGGAGCAGAGAATTTAGAATGCACGAAGAGGGATGCATTCAATTTCCTTCAAAGAGAAAGAAGAGAAAAAATTGAACAAGGAAATGTCAACTCTCTAATACAGTTGTTCATGAAGAGGCAAGACAATGATAACATGTTTGCATGAGATTTCCAAACATATGAGTATGGTAGATTAACAAGTTTTTTTTGGAGTGATGGTTTATCTATGCTAGATTATGACTGTTTTGGTGATGTTATAATTTTTTATACAAACTATATATTAAATAAGTATAACTTATGTTGCGCTCATTTTGTGTGAGTTAACCACCACTGGCAAAACATCATGTTTGGTGTTGGCTTCTTGTCAGGGAGACTATAGATTCATTTAAATGGCTATTCAAAGTTTTTATAAGAGTAATGGGTGACAAGCATCCAATAAGTACTTTCACCAATCATGAACAAGCTATGACAAGGGCCATTGAAGAGTGTCTCCCACAAACACAACACAGATTATGCCAATGGCATATATACAAAAAAAATTACTTCAAAAGTGCATTGTGGAGTTGCAATCAAGAGCACCACCGGATAATTTTATAAGTGCATGAGTAAATGTGATTTGGAGGAGTAGTTTGAAGATACATGGTCATTAATGATTGACGTTGGTGATCTATATAGTAATGTGTGGTTGCATGACATATACAAAATAAGACACAAATGGTCCACTGCCTTCAATAAGGAAATATTTGGAATGGAAATCCTATAAACTCAAAGAAGTTAGTCCACCAATAATGTATTCCATGGTGTTTTGAAACCCACAAGCTCTTTGACAGATAGTTTTATCAGTCATGAAAATATAATGAAATCATGGCCCAGGAATGAAAAGGGTGAAGATTTCAAATGTAGTCAATCTGTCACTACGGCGATTGTTAAAGTCAACCCTATTTTGAAGCAAGCTTCCTCATTTTATATGAGGAAGCTTTACTCAATGTTCGAGCAAGAGCTCCTCAATGGGTTGTGTGGACTTATGCTTTAATTCACCACAGAAAGTGAGTCAAAGTATTACATAAGTAATTTGGATAATGATGGCACATCGAAGACATGGATAGCGAATTTTGACAGTGTTAATTCTGATGTAACCTGTAGTTGCAGGATGTTTGAAATGAAGGGGATGTTGTGTTCGCATGCATTGCATCTTCTTAATGTGTTTAAAATAAATATTATTTCTGAGAAGTATTTGTTGATGCGATGGTCTGCCCATGCTAAAAGGGACATCTATAATGGGTTTGAATACAAACATCTCAGGGAGTCTCAAATGACATCTGCTTCCTCTAATGGCCTCTTATTTCGTTATNATAGATTAACAAGTTTTTTTTGGAGTGATGATTTATCTAGGCTAGATTACGACTGTTTTGGTGATGTTATAATTTTTGATACAAACTATAGATTAAATAAGTATAACTTATGTTGCGCTCATTTTGTGTGAGTTAACCACCACTGGCAAAACATCATGTTTGGTGTTGGCTTCTTGTCAGAGGAGACTATATATTCATTTAAATGGTTATTCAAAGTTTTTATAAGATTAATGGGTGACAAGCATCCAATAAGTACTTTCACCGATCATGAACAAGCTATGACAAGGGCCATTGAATAGTGTCTCCCACAAACACAACACAAATTATGCCAATGGCATATATACAAAAAAAACATACTTCAAAAGTGCATTGTGGAGTTGCAATCAAGAGCATCACCGGATAATTTTATAAGTGCATGAGTAAATGTGATTCGGAGGAGGAGTTTGAAGATACATGGTTATTAATGATTGACGTTGGTGATCTATATAGTAATGTGTGGTTGCATGACATATACAAAATAAGACACAAATGGTCCACTGCCTTCAATAAGGAAATATTTGGAATGGAAATCCTATAAACTCAAAGAAGTTAGTCCACCAATAATGTATTCCATGGTGTTTTGAAGCCCACAAGCTCTTTGACAGATAGTTTTATAAGTCATGAAAATATAATGAAATCATGGCCCAAGAATGAAAAGGGTGAAGATTTCAAATGTAGTCAATCTGTCACTACGCCGATTGTTAAAGTCGACCCTATTTTGAAGCAAGCTTCCTCATTTTATATGAGGAAGCTTTACTCAATGTTCGAGCAAGAGCTCCTCAATGGGTTGTGTGGACTTATGCTTGAATTCACCGCAGAAAGTGAGTCAAAGTATTACATAAGTAATTTGGAAAACGATGGCACATCGAAGACATGGATAGCGAATTTTGACAGTGTTAATTCTGTTGTAACCTGTAGTTGCAGGATGTTTGAAATGAAGGGGATGTTGTGTTCGCATGCATTGCATCTTCTTAATGTGTTTAAAATAAATATTATTTCTGAGAAGTATTTGTTGATGCGATGGTCTGCCCATGCTAAAAGGGACATTTATAACGGGTTTGAATACAAACATCTCAGGGAGTCTCAAATGACATCTGCTTCCTCTAATGGCCTCTTATTTCGTTATCAATCTCAGAAGTTTGTATATGAACTATTAAATAAAGCAGAAGGTGACAAACTTAACGAACAACTGATTTGGGAATCATTTAAAAAACTATCAGTTGATCTTGATGAAACAAAAGCTGGGGAAACAACTAACGTTCATAGAAAAACAAAGAAGAAACAACCATAAAAAATTGATCACACTGTGGCTGACCCAACAAAGATGAGGCGAAAAGTAGTTTCAAATTCTATGCCAAAAGGTTATTGTGAGAAGAATCAGAGATCCAAAAGTATATATCTGAACATTATTAAAACTGCTTCAACTTTATTTTTTTCTTTGTTTACTCTAACCATAAGTTCTGTGTATAGGAAAAGATCCAAAACAGACTACACGTCGAGAGCCTGCTATTCCATCAGATCTAATTTTACCCGACTGTCTCAGTCAGGTAAATCATTGAAAATCCGACGTATCTTCTATTTCAGGCATTTCTGCCATCGGTTATTCTAATACTTTGTTCTCTTTACAACATGACAGGATTATTATCCATTGCAATTATTAACTCAAACCTTCACTAGGTTCTTGATGGATTCAATAACCGACCTTTAATGCATTATAAATCATTGTTATTATTTATTTTGTTTGTTGACATGTGTACAATTTTTGCATGATGATAATTTCCATTTAGGAAAAGCAATTTAGCGTTAAATTCATGTAACTATTTGGTTTTTGTGTTGTTCATGCTACAATAACAATATTCTTGCAAATATATCTGAAGAGCTACCCAATAACGCATTAATAACATCAATACATGTATACAACAGTCTAATAACACATTCATTTGCCAAATACACATGAAGAACAATAAAATAACACAAACATAACACCTTTGTAACACGAGAAATATTAAAAAATAACATGAAAACCCATTCCTCGCCCCAACTAACCCGACCATGATGCGGTGGGAATATTCCTGCCACGTTATTTTGGTTCCTCCTGTGTTACGCGGACGATTAAAACAATGATAACGTGGCAGGAATATTCTCCTCATGTTACTTTTCCTCCGCGCTGCATTACTTTCCCTTCGCACTGTATTATTCTGTCCTGAAGAGTGTTATTAATGTCATCTGCTGTCGATTTAAACGCGTGTAACTCGGAGGGAATATTCCCCCCATGTTACTTTACATTGCAGATGTGTTATTTCGCAAAGCCGATGCATTATTTCTTCTAATCAGCGCGTTATTTATGCTATCAGATGCACATAACGTAGAAAGAATATTTCCTTCGCGTTATTATCGCCACTCGATGTGTTATTTTTCCTTTCCATTGTGTTATTCTACCTTTTAACTGTGTTATATCTTATTTTCGTTGTGTTATTTAAATTTTAAAGCTACAACTACAAGTTTTAGTTGTTAATAACCGCAAATTAAATGCATTCTTATCTAATCTGGGGGACATCACCCTGCGTATGTAAATAATAAAAAAATATTTTGATAACTAATGAAAATAGACACAAGTTCAGATGTATAAAAAATAAGACAATAACCAATAATATAGATCTCAATAAACCAAAATAATTATTACAAAAGTAAAATATAACTGATTGATATGTCAAAAAGTAAAATATAACTGGTTGATATGTATAAAAGTCAAATATAAATGATTTATATGTACAAAAGTTAAATATAGGTTCGGCTGCAATAAAACACTCCCTCCACCCTATTACAAAAAAATATTCGTCAATGACATATATTTACAATTTTTGGCGAGCCCATATGCAAATGGCATACACAAAATGTGCCCTAAATTGTACCATATAGGTTCGTCAGTTTGAATGAGCTTTTCATTCAATTTTCTAAGACTGTATTATGGTTTCCATATACTTGCATACAAACATTATGCAGTCGTGGTTGTTACTTTGGGTAGGAACATTACGAGGACAAGTTAGTTTCCACTTTATTATGTCAGAACTAAAAGCATGTTTACCATCTTTCGAGAAATGTGAAACCTGATAAATTNCGTGGATTGGATTACTATTGTGAGGTAATTCATTCGTCGTGACTAGATTTATATATGATTTCTGGTAGTAGCAGGTTAACGAGTCTGTTACGACTTAGTTCTCAATAGGAGTTGAGCATTACTTTGAACCATGTAGAGTTTAGACTTAGACCACTCCATGCCAGTTGTATTACTTCCTTTATCTGACTTTGTCTTCATCGAGTAAGGTCATGAACTTACGTTTTGAACAACATTTGGATGAACTGCACTAGTTTTATTTACCAAATTGTGTATACCTTAGACTTAGAGTAACCTTAAAATTGGCAACACATGAGGGAATTCTGGTTTATAGGTGACAACCATATAAAGTTTTATGATACACCCGCATTATTAGTGTAGTTTCTTCCATTAGAAATTGAAAGTAAGAAGGGGGAAATGTGAGTAGAACAGAGATCAAATTAACCTCAGTTGTTGTTTGTTATGAATCTATGAGTATATGTATTGGAGTTTGTGTGTCTATGTTTGCGAGTCAAGTTGAATGAGTCATTAGAGATGACAAAACTTATCTTAATATTTTAAACTTGTTAGCAGCCAACAATTCCTTTATAAAGTTTAAAACATGTTCTTGTTTAATCTTCAGTTTGTATCTGTTCTACCATTTAAAATTCCATTATAGTGTTATATCAAGCATATTTATGTTAGATTTACTTTCTACTACAATATGCTACCATGTGTTATTTGTTTATATTTTTGTAGGATGTGTAGTAAATTGTAAAAGTGGTTTTTCCCCGTTGCATATTTTTGTATTTCATTGTTACGCATGTTTGAGCTTATGTTTGGGGGAAAAGAAACATGTTTCAAATTTAAACCTTATATGTTTTCAAAAGTACTACAAATAAATTTGTATTTTGTTTCTAATGATTATTTTTATGTGGAGTCACCTTAAGGATGTTAGAATTTTAAGTATAGAAATGAGTAGGAAAAAAAAGTTGATATTTTTAGTGAAAAGGGTGAACCTGGAGTTAAAGATATTTAGTGGAGAACTTGGGAAAATGAATAACTATCTTTAGTAGGAAAAATTGTATTTTTGAAAAATTAAGGATTCTTAGAATTTTTATTTTCAAACATTTAAAACTCTTTTAGAAAGTATTTTTAAATAATAAAATAAAAATACATCTTTCAAGTGAAGGAAAGTAATAAGTTTTAACTTTAGAGGAGGTTAGTTGAATTTAAAATCATTTAAGGATTTCTTGAGAAATAGTAATCTGCACATAAAAAAAAGAAAAGAAAAAAAATAATGGATCGAAAAGATCCTAAAAAAATGAAAAAAAAAGTAAGGAGAAGCTTGAGGAGAGGTTCTAATAAAAAATTGGTATCACTTGAGCCTTTATAGAGTAAACAACTTAGAACAATTCTAAGCTTACTTTTTATACTTATATTATTAAAAATTATTTTTAAAAGAGTTCTTAAGTCTAGAAAGTAAAGTTAAGAGGATTCAAAATTTAAAAAATATGCAAATATTCTGAATTTGATAGAAAAATAAATTTTCAAATTTGATAATAAATATTCTAGACCCTGGACTAGTCTGATTCACTAGAAGTTCTTCTAATTTGAACTATCACATTTTTAGAACAAAATTTTAGCAATTCTATAGGATGACCCATTAACTCTAACATACATAAATTATTTTAAAAATGCAGTATTACTTAGAGAACAATTAATTTTTAAGTTTGGGGGATTTTGATATGCCTAAAAATATACTATTTTTCATGCTATATTATATAATGATATTGCACTTTAAAGGTATGTTTTCATTTATTTTTGGTTGTAGATACATCAAATTGAAGAAATTGGAGTGATTGGAGCAAAATGAATAAAAAGGGACCAAAACAGAGCAAACCGGAGCAAATCGGGGGGAATCGGGGCACACCGGAGCCATGGGGACCAAAACCGGGCACTTAAGTGTCTGTGCCCGTTGTTTAAGCACCCAAATATGGTGCTTAGGTGCCACTAGAGAGAGAGGAGGGCGCTTAGGCGCCAGAGATAGTTCTCAACATATCTTCTAGAATATACATCAGATTTAGATGATTTTTGAAGCGTTGCTTCATGTGTCTCTTGAGGAATTTATTGGAAATGAGAAAAAAGACTTTATAGAAGAATTTGGGTCGGTTATATGGAGTTAAGATGAGTCACTTGAGGCACCGTTGTCGGCACTATTTTTGGTGTGGGGTTTGCCCGTAGGAAGCTGTCGGCCATCGGAATTGAAATCCCGTTGCCCGCTTCGGAAGGACGTTTTTTTTTTTTAATTTAGTTTTGAAAAAGATGAAGTCAAACTGACCTCATAATTTTCATAGTTTAAATGAAAGAGCGCTTTACCTCAAATCATGTATCTATCC